>JARHVA010002038.1:1705000-1757500 GCA_037957365.1 Torreya grandis
TTAAATAATTAATAATTTTTTTATAAATAATAAAATTTATATATTAATATATTTATTTTAAATAAATTTATATAAAAATATAAAAAGATATTCCTGTTTAACTTATATTGAAAATGTAAAATGGTACAGGCACCTCTAAATGACGTCTTATTGCATCTCTTATATATTTATATATATAATAAATATAATTCTCTTAGATTGAATATGTATATAAAATAATATAAATCTTAGAATAATAATAATTTCACATACTCCAAATCAATACTTTCTCCACTAAGATTTAAATTTGAGCCTATAAACTTTTTCCCATTTTTTATCCATGAAATACAGGGAAATTTTGTCAATAAACAATCATTATATCTAATGACTGAGGAAATTTTTACTGCACCATTAAAATTTATAAGAATTATAAGTGTATGTTTAGTTTATATTAAATAGATTTACAGTGTTTTATTCTTTCCTTTTTAAAAATATGATTCATTTTAACTTTTGCAGGATTATCTCACGGGTTGGTCAAACATTAAATATAAAACCTGCTCTCCAGCAATATAGTAATTAAAAATTTAAAAAAATATATTAATTTTAATTTTAATTAATAAATGATAAAAAATAGTCTTTATAAATAATTAATTTATATTATGTTGAGAAATATATTGATTTAATAAATTTGATATTATATGATTAGTTTTTATTTTTGTATTGTAAATTGTTTATATTTGAGTTTGATTTGTTTTGATAATTAAAATTTCAAGATAGAAGTTTAATATTGTAAAATAATTGGATTTTCTTTTTTTATAAAACATATTTTCTAGGTTGTGGTATCAGTCAAATATTCAGTGGTATAATAAAATGATTGTGAAATCTGGACATGACTTTAATTCAATTTTAAAAATCCTTGAAAATCATCTGTAAAAGCTAAACTATGTCACAAACACATTTAAAAAAAGTTGACTAAAGGTTTGTCCAATAGATTTAAAAAACAATAGACAAGGAAAATAGTAAATGAAATTATATATGTACTGGATTAAACATGATAATAATAATTATACTTGAAAGTGATTGCTACAAACATTAAAGTATAAAAAAATTATATTCAAAAGTATTAGACAATTGTTGAGTGTCTATTATGTAGACTTCCATATATAATTATTCTAAACTAGTTTTATATTAGTTATAGATAAATTTTATAATATTTATTAGTATTGAAAAATTAAGAATCACATTGAAAATGTTATTCACAATAAAAAATAATTAATAACATATAATTACATTTAAAATATGTTTAAAATTTAATTACACATTCAAATAAAAAAAGAAAACTTGATCAAATTTGAGGAAGAGAAAAATAACTGATGTAAAATATCAAAAGAAGATTTGTAAACCAATTTCAATCAATAAATATGCCAATAATATTTATTTTAAACCAAAAAACTATAAACACAAACTATCAACATACAATTTGGTAACTAATAATCTTACCACTATTTATAATTATCTTAAATATATACCATGTTAATAGTAATTGTAAATTTATAACATATTATATCTATTGAAAAAAATGTTAATTGAGAAAGGTGTTAAAAATAATAAAATTCAAAGCCATTGAAAATTTGAATATAAAACTTCTAATATAAAAAATTATAGTATTTAAATAATTATTTTAAAATATATTTAAAAATAAAACATCTAAATTATTAGAATTTTTATTGCACCAACAAAAGAAAAAAACAAAATAACTCAACTAACTCTGGGTTTGAGACCCAATGAGGACAAAGTCTACACTAAATGTTAAATAAATATTGACGTGGTGCTATGTGCAAGCATGCGGTTGGGAAGTAGCCCTTGTCCCTGCATGGCGATTCCATCGATGAAAAGTAACGCTAGATTTCTGTTTAATGATCAAACTTGTTTATTATGATAACGAATGAATAATTAATTATATAGATAGTTATAATAAATATAATAATTAATAATAATATGAACTTGTTTATTACGATAACAAATGAATAATTAATTATATAGATAGTTATAATAAAAAAATAAATATAATAATTAATAATAATATGAATTGTCATAGTTATTTATTATTTGTAATGTTTATATAAAAATATTTTTAAAAACAATTTACAAATATTTTAAAATTAATATAGTAAATATTAATAATTGAAAGAAATTAATGATATAGTCTAAACATAAATATAAATAGTAAAAAAAATAAAATAAATTAATATATAGTTATTTGAAATATGTTAAGAGAGATCAACTTGAAGGTTTTTATATTAATTTTTTGACATATCACAAATGTTTATAATTTTATTATCTTTGTCTCATTGATTCATCACAAATCATATATATATATATATATATATATATATATATATATATATATATATATATAAAATAAGATTAAAATAATATTTTTTGAAAAAAAGGTGGATTTCAAACTCTATCATATCGATAAAATATTCTTTACGATATTTTAGTTAAATTTTATTTAAAAAATAAAATTTTCTAAATGATAGTCAAATGAATATCATATTTAAGATTAGACTTCAAAGTGAACACACTCATTACATTACAATGCACCACCACTCTAAGGATACCATTATAGAATACATCTAGATATAATAAATTTTATTATATTAAATTACCAAACAACAATATTTTTAAAATTATATTAAAATTTAAATATTTATAATTATTTAAATTAAAATATTATGTTTATTAGTTTTAGAATTTCAATAAAAAATAAAAAATACATTTTTTTCTTCGTGACTTAATTAAGATTTAATATAAAGATTGAAAATGGTGTTGACTTATGCTACACTTTAACCCAACATTAATTTCTTTTAATTATATTACATTTTAAATATTTATAATTATTTAAATTAAAAATTTATGTTTATTAATTTTAAAGTTTTATTAAAAAATAAAAATATTATTTTTTTCTCATGACTTAATTAAAGATTTAATATAAATTTTGTATTAAAACTATGAATTTTTTGTTGACTTGTGTTACACTTTAACCTAACATTATGTGATAATGATAATTATAATAATTTTTTTATTTTTTATTTTCAATCTTATCTTATCTTTCAAAATAATAAAAATATAACTTTTGAGATTGTGGTTACTTTAGATTACATTTTGAGGAGTTACAACTACATATTTCACATGAATAGAGTTAAAGTCAATGTTATTAATATTTAATTGAGAGAAAGGTTTTAACCTCATTTCAATAAAAAAATTTATTGAAGTTATATGAACATTAACTTTCTTTTCTTATAATTTGATGATGGTATAAAAATTAAAGATTTTGTATTAATAATTATGATCCATTAACAAGTTTTGTTGTGATGAACCTTCTACAGCAGATTACCTCTTACAACAGATTTAATCAAAATATGTGAAAATTAAATAACTCTTATCAATAACAGAAACACAGAAAGCTTATATTGATCGCAGGCCTCTTCGAGGGGGCA
Source organism: Torreya grandis (assembly GCA_037957365.1). NCBI lineage: Eukaryota > Viridiplantae > Streptophyta > Pinopsida > Cupressales > Taxaceae > Torreya > Torreya grandis. The sequence continues at coordinate 1,708,483 of JARHVA010002038.1, forward strand.
ACCTCCTTTGAGCAAGCTCAATACAATGAATTCGTGGATGCCTTTATTTGGCCTCAACACTTACTTATATACTAACTCTATTCTAACAACTACTACTTCCCTTGTATGTAGGATAATTTGAATAAGCTCTAAGGGACGACTTACAAAGCATGTGCATCCATAGCAATTATTACACTAATACGGGTAAAGCACAGGTTCCTAACATCCTCTCCCTCTGAAAAAAAAGCTTTGCCCTCAAAACTTCAAATGTGGGAATTGTTGTTGAATCTGCAAGAGTGGTTCCCATGTTGCATCTTCTGGTTGCATGCCGTGCCATTGGATTAAGACCTCTGTGATGGAGCGAGATCGAAGTTGGCAGGTTTGCCTATCTAAGATTGCTTTTGGCTCGAGAAGGATGGAGCCTTCATTATCAAGTGCTAGTAAAACTATTTGCACTCAGATGTTGGATCCAAGAACTTGTTTCAAACAGGAGACATGAAAGACGGGATGAACATGGGAGGAAGGTGGAAGCTCTAACTTGTAAGCAACTGACCCAATCTTTTGGAGAACCTTATACGGCCCATAAAACTTTGGAGCAAGCTTTTGGTGCCATTTTTATTTTAGTGATGATTGATTATATGGCTGGAGACGAAGAAAGACCATATCACCAGGTTGAAAGGTACACTTAGAGCGGTGCTGATCAGCCTGTTGCTTCATTCAGTTTCGTGTCATGTGGAGATTGTCTCGTAAGGTACAGAGAATTTGATCCCAATTTCAGAGAGTAGTGTCAACTGCCTAAACTGGTGAGTTACCAAGATGATATGGAAGAAGTGGTGGCAGTGCTTGACCATAAACTACTTCATAGGGAGCTATTTTAGTGGAAGTGTGGTATGAGGTATTGTACCACCATTCAGCTAGGGGAAGCCACTTGGCCCATTGATGTTGTTGTTCCTGAAGCAAAGCAATGAAGGAAGGTCTCCAAGAAATTATTGACGATTTTTGTTTGGCCATCTGTTTGTGGGTGGTACCCAGAGCTCATTCTCAATTGTGTGCCTGTGCGACGAAATAGTTCCATCAAAAAATGGCTAGTGAAAGTGGCATCACGATTTGAGACAATTGAAGAAGGAATGCCATGAAGACAAAAGATCTAATCCAAGAAAAGTTGTGCAATTGTGGATGCTGTGTATGGGTGGCTGAGTGCACAAAAATGACTATATTTGGAGAGGCGATTGACTACAACTAGGATCACTGTCTTTCCCCTAGATTTAGGGAGGCCCTCAATGAAATCCATGGAAATATCTATCCAGATCCTAGTAGGAATGGGCAAGGGCATGAGCAAACTGGGAATCAATGTGGTTTCACCTTTGTGTCGTTGGCAGGTTTCACATTTGGCCACCATCTGTTTAATTTCAATTTTCATGCCTTTCCAAAAGAAGTGTTGACATGCCCGCTCATAGGTTTTGAGAAACCTTGAGTGCCCTACTGAGGGGGAAGCATGGATTTCATAGAAGATAGCCTGATATAGGTCTAAAATTTGGGGAAGCACCAAACGACCCTTGTATCGCAGAGAATCACCGTCCCATGAATAATGTGATATTGTAGAGGGGTTAGTGGCCAATTGATGAATGAGGTGGCATAAGGAGGGATCATTTGCATACCCTTGTTGGACAGATTCCAACCATTTAGGAATGGGCATGGAGATGGAAGAGAGGTAAGGCTGGTCCTCGAAGGTTCTTGAGAGAGCATCAGCCACAACATTGTCTTTTCCCTTCTTATAGGTGATCTCATAATCATAACCCATGAGTTTGCTGACCCACTTTTGTTGAGCTAGGGATGAGACCCATTGTTCTAAGAAATATTTCAAATTTTGATGATCAGTTTTGATGCAAAAATGGTTTCCCAATAAGTAGGGTCTCCATTTTTGTACTACATGTAAAATTGCCATCATTTCCTTTTCATATGTAGACAAAGCTAAATTGTGGCCAGAAAGGGCTTTGCTAGTGAAGGAAATTGGTCGGCCTTCTTGGAGAAGAACATCACCCAAGCCGATGCCACTGGCAACACTTTCGATGGTGAAAGTTTTGGTGAAGTCTGGCAGTGCCAAAACTGGTGTACTACACATAGCCTATTTGAGTTGGATGAATTCCTGATCAGTTGTTACACCCCAAGTGAAAGCATCCTTCTTCAATAAGGAAGTCAAAGGAATCGCGATCTTTCCATAATCTTTGATGAACTTGCGATAGTATCCTATCAGGCCTAAGAAACCACAAAGGCTCTTGAGGGTGGTTGGTTGAGGCCAATTCTACATAGCACTAATTTTTTTTGGGTTTGCACGAACCCCATTAGCTGAAACAATGTGCCCCAAATAGTCAATTTCCTCTTGACCGAATGAACACTTGGATTGCTTAGCACATAATTGATTGTCAGCTAACAATTGCAATGCCTTGTCAATATGTTGGAGATGCTTGGCCCATGTGTGGCTGTAGATCAAAATGTCATCAAAGAAAACTAAAATAAATTGGTGGAGAAAAGGTCAAAAGATTTTATTCATGAGTGCTTGAAAAGTGGAAGGGGTATTTGTAAGGCCAAATGGCATGACAAGGAACTCATAGTGACCCTCATGTGTACAAAAGGCTTCTTGGGAATGTCATCAGGATGCACTCGAATTTGATGATAGCCAGAATGCAGATCCAACTTGGAGAAGAATTTGGCCCCATGGAGCTCATCAAGAAGCTCATCGATGACAGGAATTGGGAATTTATCCTTGATAGTGAGGTGGTTAAGGGCTCAAAAGTCAATGCAAAGGTGCCATGACCCATCTTTTTTGTGGACAAGAAGTACTGGGGAGGAATATGGGCTGGTGCTAGGGTGAATAACTTTGGACTTGAGGAGTTCCCAGACTAAGTTCTCAATTTCAATCTTTTGCAGATGGGGGTAACGATATGGCTGAATGTTGGGTGGGATGCTTCTTGGAAGGAGAGGAATGTGGTGATCTTCAGGGTGTGAAGGGTGTAACCCTACTGGTTCTAAAAAAATGGTTGCATGCTTGTCGAGTATGGCTTGTAAGTCAGTAGGGTGGTTAGAAGTAGTGGGGGGTTGGAGTTGAATGTAATGTAGCTGTGCAATGACCCCATGTGAGCCTTTATTGAAAAGTTTTTCCATGTGATGAGAACTGATGATGCTAGCATATCCTGGTAATAACCCTTTTAAGGTGTGCTTCTGACCATTATCTGTGAACTACATCCAAAGCTCAAAGAAGTCCCATAAAATAGGTCCTAATGTGCGAAGCCACTGTGCCCCTATAACCACATCACACCCTCCTAAGGGTAGGGCAAACATATCAGAGCGACAATTATAATCGCCAATTGCAAGACACACATTTTGAAACTTCCCTTTACATGGCAATGTGCCCCCATTAGCAATCATGACTTCAAATCTAGAGCAAGGGTATATAAAGCAGTCTGCCGCCTTAGCAATGCGAGGATCAATAAAATTATGAGTATTGCCTGAGTCAATGAGGCTTGTGAGAGGGATATTTTTGAAGCACCCTTTGACCTTCATGGTTTGGGGAGTGGTGACACCTGCTAGTGCATGTAATGAGATCTCAGGTTGAGTCTCTTGAACCACTGGGTCCTCTTCAGTGCCAGGTTCATCTTGAGCATCTTGAAATTTTGGAATATCAAGCTCGCTATCCTGTTCTAGTGGTGACTCCACATCTAGCAAGTAAATTTTTTTTGGACGCACCTGTGACCCTTAACCCATTTGTCATCACAGTTGTAACATAATACTTTTTCTTTATGAGCCCACATATTTGCCTCAGTTAGGTGCTTGATTGGTGTGGTTATGGTTGTCCACTGATTCACTATGTTCTTTGCTGGTAAAAAGGTGGGAGGTCGACACTATGTGGAGAGTTTATCTTCTGCTAACTTAGCCAGACCCAAAGCATCCATTATATTTTTAGGTCAAAACATTTTTACCTCCGAGCGGATCAGCTCTCTAAGGCCACTAACAAAGCAACTTTTGAATAAGTCATCTGACAATCCTTCAGTGTGATTAGCGAGTTTTTCAAATTCAAGCTAATATTCATGAACAATACCTATTTGACAGAGTTTGGTGAGAGCTCCTGTGAAATCCTCAAATGCTGAGGGACTAAACCTACCCAAAATTGAGGATGCAAAAGTTGACCAATTGGGTTCATCGTTTGTCTTGAGATACCAACGGTACCACTAAAATGCTTCTTGTTCCAAATGAAAGGAAGCAATTGGGACTTTGTTTGTAGAATAAGTATTGTGGAGGTTGAAGAATTGTTTAGCTCGATATATCCATCATGTAGGATCTATACCATTAAACTGTGGAAAGTCTAGCTTAGGTCCACAGGAGAAGTTGGAAGCAAAGGAGCGATGATCTAAAGAAGACTCCTCCTTCTGCACTCTATTGAGCAAGATGCTATTTTGTTGATTCAAGCCACGCATCATATTGGTTAACTCTGTAACCTGAGATTTCAATGTGGTGATTTCTTCCTCCATGATTTTTGTGCCTGCATGAGTGGTGATAACCAGTTGTTAATAGCCGGGGACCATAACTGGAAATTTTTTTTGGACTTTTTTTTTTGCTATTTTTTTACTGCTGCTTTAGAAATGAATTGTCTAAAACTATGTGGTTTGAAATATCCTCAACTGTGGATATGCTATTCTTTGCTCTCTGAACCTGATAAGTTGGATATGGACCCCAAGTTTGTTTGGCTGCCTAAAGGATTTTTAAAATCTCTCTGGCCACCAAAATTGTCTGATCGAGTACCACTCTCTAGAAATTTTTGGCCATGGGTTTACCCCTTAACAACAGCTTTTGGTTTACCTCACGGGTGGGAACTAGTCAATCAGGATGGGGTCGTTGCCCTTTTTGCTGGCAGGTCCTCTCAATGGGCCAGCTACTTTGGGGTTCCTGTGGTACTCCTCATAATGAGTTTTAGGGCTTATGCCCAAGCACTTCCCACAATTATGTGGATAGGTATTTACCCAATCCAAAATGATGGAACTTGTAATGAAGAATTTCTTGCCAGAAAATGGTGCAGCTCCTGGAAAGCCCTGCTTTGAAAAAAAATTGCTCCAAATCTACCCACAAAGCCAAGAAAGTGCTCTGATACCAGATGTGATGCACCTCCTATAGCATATTACCTCTTACAATAGATTTAATCAAAATATGTGAAAATTAAATAACTCTTACCAATAACAGAAACAAAGAAAGCTTATATTGATCGCAGGCCTCTTCGAGGGGGCAACTTCCTTTGAGCAAGCTCAATACAATGAATTCATGGATGCCTTTATTTAGCCTCAACACTTACTTATATACTAACTCTATTCTAACAACTACTACTTCCCTTGTATGTGGGGTAATTCGAATAAGCTCTAAGGGATGACTTACAAAGCATATGCATCCATAGCAATTATTACACTAATACGGGTAAAGCATGAGTTCCTAACATTTGTCTAAATTGTAACAATATCTTTCATCAATTTTTGATTAAAATTAAATAATAGACCATGTATTATCAATGGTTTTATTTATTTGCTCATTCATGCACATCCATGTATGCTTCTCCTTTGCATACATGCAAAGCCAAATGCAACTTGAACACCTCTCAACTTGGATTTCCATTCACTTCACACTTCACATGTCAAATTCATAAGCCTCATGACATATTTGCACACCACTACAACACTTAAAATTTGCATATATCCTCTTGAATGTCATTTCAGAACTATAAAATCTCATGCATTATTCATCACTTAAATCACTAAAAAGCCACACATCATCCTTAAAATAGACTTGTGCATAAGAACATCACTACATGTACAATCTTTTCACATCAATAACAATCAAAATCCTTCCTTAGACACATATTTAAATGTGAAACATTAATGTTTTAATAGACATCATAGAATATTATAGAGTAACTATATGGTGGGAAGATCAACTACTAGGTTCTTGGGTAAAGTTCAACTATCTCACATAGGAAGATGAAATGATTTTTAATCATTCTTATTTGTAACCATAACCCCTTTTGGCTGTCTTAATTTAATTTTCATATACATATGTAGCATATTTAACTGACCAAATGCTGAAACTTTTGAGAGTTGAACTAGATAGTGTTGTGCCCCAACACATCCCATTCTAAAGAATTCAAATGGAGACCCATTATTGTTAAGACATCTATATTCATGGTCCATACCAACCTTAGGAACTTTAATATTGATTAAATTTATACAATCCTAAAGTTGTTTGTGTAGTCTAATTTTATTACAACTATTTTGAAAAGGAGAAAATCAAAGTTTGGGCACTGCTCTTGAATTATCTATCACATTTGATTCTTCTCTTTTTTGATGAAATGTGTATTCAATATCATGTTTTGATTTATGGAACTAATAGTTTTAATGAAAATATGTAGCTTGCTAGATCTTTGAAGTGCAGTGAGTTATTGGAATTCTAGATCTCCATTGGGTTTTGTAGATCATGATAAGTGTTAACATCCCATTCACCTTAACTAATTGTAGTTATAATGAAATTTCCAAATCCTCCCAAGCATATGGATTCACAAGATCATTCCACATGGAGGAATCTCGTTCACTCGAGACATTCAATATTCTAACTAAAATTTCAAAGTATCTATGTTATAAATAGCTATCCACATGTTAAAATCTCACAAATGTGTGATGCAACTAATTTTCATGAAAAATTCTAAGTCATTGAGTTTCTTAGAACCTCAATATTAATCCACATGGTGACATTTTCATCACTCATTACCCATATGAAAAATATAAAATAAATTTTAAGAGGTTTTCCATAATTTTGAGATCATGCCAAGTGGAAGAATCACGTTGACCCATGATCCAGAGGATCATGGCATGTTGATTATGTACAAAACTCTTGAGTTTCATAGATCATGCCAAATGGAAGAATCTCATTCACTGAGATCAAATCAATTGTGGATATATTATAAAGTTGGGTTCTCCCTAGATTATCAAGATCCATCCATGCATCATCATCATATAATTTGAAGTCATGACAAATACATTAGACTACCAAAAGGTTCTAGATCTTTGAATTAGCATGAATTTGTTGGAAAAGAGATGACTAGGGGGGGGCACAAGGGATGGGGTTGAATTAGTATTAAAAATTTTTCATTCAATTTTACTTAACCATTTATGAACCATTTTAACAAGCATGTACATCTTAACAAGCATAAGCATCAAATCATAAGAGCATGAAACACATGAACACAACATATATGTGGGAAAATCTCTAGGGGTAGAAAATCCACTGATGAAGAAAATGGAATACAATATTATAAGACAAAAATAAATCTTTATTGAAGCACCAACTTCATATGGAGTACCAACCCCAACTAGCTTAACACCAACTCAGCTAGGCTTTAATGAGTACCCACTTGCAAGGAGGCACCAACCCCCTAGATGACTTAACACCAAATTAGCCACTTGATTATTTGACCACCTTTAAAAACCATTATTTATTATACAATAGATGATGATCTAATCATTTAGCTTTTTCCTCATTTAATTCCCTCTCAAATTGACCTCCAACCTTATTTAATCAACTATCCTTATTCATGGCTTGATTAAGTCTTCTGACCTTGATCCTCATATGCAAAACTTTTGTTAGATATTCTTAACATTTATTTGATGGTATGTATGACCTATTTATGATCACCAATGATATATATCATTTGTTTATCCTCTTTTTCTCTCCCTATATAAGCACACAATAATATGCCTAATATGCCTTACTTTTATACAAGTCACTTGATCATATCCTTCTTAGTCAGTTACATATACAAATCATGTAAGTTGGCCTTAAATAGGTCTTTGAATATTAAAATAACATGACTTAATCATGAATCTATTAATACAATAGGTCAGACATACATCAATTATCCCTTACTCCTATTTTAAGCTTATGAAGACCTAATAGATCTATGATTATCTAACATTGCACAAACTTCCTCTCTATCTCATACAATCCTCTCACATAGGCATGCCACAATCTCCCTCTGTCTTTACTCAAACTATTCTCATATGCACACTCAAACCTCTTCGCATATCCTCAATCTTCAATATCACCATTTAGAAATCATAAATATGACCTATAGGTTATACACATAGTCCTCAATCTGCTTTACTTATTAAATCATCTACTGGGCACTTGACCTCTCCTTCGCTCCACAACTTTCACATGCACACCTCTTACCAGTCTTTCACACACCTAAAAACCATTACATTTGGTTTCACTATTTATAGAGCATTCATGAATTATAAAGTCCAAAATATTTCTTGTTGGCCATAATACATGCCTTCATCCTTAAGGCATCTTATATGAGTTAGATTTAAGCACAACTCTCTTTCAAATAAGCCTAAGTCACTTTTAGGTCTTATGATAACCCATTCATCTCTTTGACACTTCTCTGAGTAACCTAAGAACAAAGAACTATTTAAAACATATGGACCCATGCCGCATGATCTATATGTCCCACTTAATTTTCCATATCCATCACATTACCCTTCTACTTAAGCACAATTTTCTCAAGCAACATTCTGTGCACACAATCACCATGAATGAATACATAGTTGGTTTCTCAACCTTTGGTCATATTAGATATGATTGGTTAAACATTAAAAATAGACACAAGGTATCCTCATGGAGTCTAAAACATGATAAAATAGAAAATTTATAATGATACATTGAAATAGCATCAATACAAGCTCAAATAAACTTATCGGGTTACTTGCAAAGCATACATGAAAGCATAGTCAATTTTAAACCTTCATAAATTTGAATCTACAAAATTTAAGACATTTAAATTTATATTTAAATATTTGCCTTGGATTCGCATATAAATTCACTTTTTACACCATGAAAAAATTCTTCCTAGATTAAAAGATATGGCCAAAATACAAATCACTAGTTTTTCCTTTGTTATATTGAAATATTTAAATTCAAATGATCATAGTTAAACCTTGGCCACTTTGATCGTATCTCATATCCTCATGTATCTAGATTAAATACACATAAGTGATCTTATTCTAAATTTACAACATAGTTTTCTAATTCCTAAATGTTAAACTTTGAATAGTTGATTTTATCTTGTGTAATCTTATAATATTGACTTAATCTACACTGTCGATCTCTATGGATCAGCCATGTCTTTATCATGCATCGTGCACTATTTGATCAATATGTTATAACACCCACTCAATATTATATCTTTATCCTTTAACTTTTCTCAATGTTAAACCTTGAACACTTGTCCTCATCTCATTGCTTCCTAACATCTTAGAATGAACACACTCCATTGATCCTTTTGTAAGAAGCTCAATCTTTAACTCCATTAATCAATGACACTTTGACCCATTTGACTTACTATATATATATATATATATATAATCATGTTAATCATTATATCTCCATTTGGTCTTGAACTTTAACTTTGTGTAGAAGTGATTAAGTATGGGGACCATTGCTTATATGCCTAGAATGCTAACTTTGGACCTCAATAACTTTTTTTGTGATTAGATGCATGATCTAAAAATTGGACCATATGATATCCTCACAAAGAGGAATCCAACCATGTATTAAAAATATCCTAAAACATTCACATGTGAAATATATAATTCCATTAATCTGCTTACTCAATTTTTTTTTGCCACAGAGCCAACTATGTCAAGAACTTATTTGGAAGGCCAAATTTGCACAAGCATATCTTTTGATGTGCTTCATCACATGATCGGAAATTTATCACAACACAATTAGGTAAAAAATTAAAAAAAAACCATATGATCATTTTATCCTTGTAACTTCATACATATACCAGTGAGGTTTGCCAGTGAGGCTTTGAATTATGTGGCTAGATTAGAATGGTAAATTCTAGTAGATATTCTCACCATGGTTTTTCCCTTTGGGTTTTGCATGTATAAATCTAGTGTCATGTGTATTTGTGTGTGTATATGATATTTTCATTTATATTTTAATCAAGATATGCTTTAAAAGGATTAAAAGACTAGTTTTAGTTTATATATACTTATTCACCCTTTCTATACTAAACATGTAGTGTATCATAAAAAACTATTCTATTTTAAGATATCATGCAAACATGTGAATCATACTCATGAAATAATAATGTCTCACTAAATATATTTTGGCCCAAAGTTTTACACATATTAAATAATAATGATTTATAGATCAATAAAATTCATACACACCACTTGATCGCATATCCAATCAAGTGGTGTGTATGAATTTTATTGATCTATAGATCATTATTATTTAATATGTGTAAAACTTTGGGCCAGAATATGTTTATTGAGACATTATTATTTCATGAGTATGATTCGCATGTTTGCGTGATATCTTACAATAGAATAGTTTTTTATGATACACTACATGTTATCTTACAATAGAATAGTTTTTTGTCCCATATGATTTAAAAACCATATGATCATTTTATCCTTATAACTTCATACATTAAAAATATATCAACATAAAAATGCAACCTCAACTCTTTCTTGCCTCATGCAAATTTTTCTAAGTATGAGAAAACACTATCAAACTACCTGGGATCCCAACTTTGTACTAGCACAAATGTGATCACAACCATATGACCAATTCCCTCTAACTCATCCACATGTGGTAATAATGATGTCAATAAATTACCTACTTAGATTTTCTACCACTAGACCCAAAAAGTTTAGATAAAAACAATGATTAACAATGATCATTTTATCCTTGTAACTTCATACATTAAAAATATTTCAACATAAAAATACAACCTCAACTCTTTCTTGTCTCATGAAAATTTGGCTAAGTATGAGAAAACACTATCAAAATACCTGGGATCCCAACTTTGTACTTGCACATATTATGTTGCACTTCATTGCATGACCTAAAATTTAGCACATAAAAAATAGGCACAAATGTGATCAAAACCATATGACCAATTCCCTCTAACTCATCCAAACGTGGTAATAGTGATGTCAATAAATTACCTACTTAGATTTTCTACCACTAGACCCAAAAAGTTTAGATGAAAACAATGATTCACTAGATGGAATCCACTCATGTACACAAGCACTCAAATCATATAATACCTCTTATAATACCCCTTGCACATGATCAATACTCCATACTCATCCCTAATCATCTCTGGCCATGTCAAACATGAAGAACAATCAAGCCTACTTCAATCATGCTTTGAAAAAGCACACTGCACTCTTTGTCATTGATACTTAGGCTATCAATACACTTCATCCACTCAACTGGACACCTCCATGACATCACCATGACATCATTGACAATTATCCAATAATATCTCTTTGTCATTGATGTCAACAACCATCATATAGAAATATACAACTCACCTTCCTTATCTCTCTTCAAACACTCCATAGTAGGAACTTTCTTGCCTTTGACACAATGACAAAGTGGGTACCAATTGATCTTAAGGACTTCAAAAGACTACCAATAGGAGAGGAACACATTAGAAAGATGATGAAAATTATTCTTTACTTTGACCTACCTCTTCTTACCTTGATAACTTCCTCCTTCTCTAAGACGATACTCAAAAAACATGTAAGAGGGACTCCCCTTAAGTTTTTTGAACCATTTCATCACTTGAGCATCTTTAGATCTCCATACACCATGAAGAATCAACACACAAAATTACTAGTATTATCTCTCCAACCTCCTCAAGGACCACCAAACAAAACTTAATTCCACTCACAAAATATAAAAACAAATTCTAAAACAACTTCAAGACTCTCTTTGAAACATACATACCTTTCTCTTTTGGTGAAACATAGCAAAAAAAAACTCTTCTTCACACTAGTATTGTATAGTCTCCTTGTATCCCTACCTATAACTTACAAGGCCCAAAAAATTTAGTAAACACACCTTCAAGATTTAAATATTCATATCTAGAGCACTGTCATATTCCCCCTCAATCACACCAATTTTAATCACCTAGATCATCCAATACAACATACTTCCTTCACAAACCTATTAGTTATTTAGGCCTCCATCTTGACAAAAACAATAATAATTTGAAAACCACAAACCTTAAAATCTATGTGAAACATGATTTGAAAACCCATTCATCATAATAAACCTATTAAGAAGCCTCAAACCTTAAATTATAAGGCAAACCACTTTTCCAGTAGAGTCAAAAACTCTAGAATCTAAAAACAAACAAGGTCAACATAACAACTTCCAATCAATTTCCACCTTTGAAACATCTTATACATTTAGAGTTAACCATTACACACTTTTGGACCATGATTTGAGATTCCACATATTTGGGAACCCATACATGCTATAACCCATTTTAGGACAAACATACTTTTAATCACAAATTGGAAAACCCAAGAGTAAACAAAAATATCCAATTTGGCTTCAACATACCTTCAAACCATAAAACCACCTAGAGCATGCTAGAATAAGTTCAAAGAACCTTTCTATGAAAAAATACCATCTTGACAAATAAAAAATCTTCTTTTCCCCTTGAAAATCTTCAATCTGACCCTACAAATTGACCATATAAAGTGATGACATCACTTTGACATCACCAAAACATCTCTTCCATTTGGACATACTTGATCCAAATAAAAACACTCATCTCTATCCTTCTAGGACCATCTTAAGAACACCACCACAACACTTTCTTATCCACTAAATAGAGTGTCTTAAGAAGAATAGATAGTGACATCCTCTACACCATAATGATCTAAAACAAAGTAAAACCAGGAGAGATCCACATCTCCTTAGTAACCACTAGAATCCTCTTATAGCTATAAGACTTCTTGATCTTGTTCTTCTTCTTCTTATTCTAAACTATGACAACTAGTTTTTCTTCTATGTCACTCTCCTTTACTTCTAAGATATAATTGAAAACACAAGGAAAAATTATGAAATCTTGGCATACCTTTTTATTTAAAGAATCAACCTTGCAGTTCTAAACCTCATCCTTAGGCACTACAAACTGATGTTATTTATATGATACATGTTCAAAAATGGTATGATGTTCATTTGGATCCATACACAACTTAGAACTAACCTCAACCAATACCTTGGTCTTCTTCTTAAACTTGGTCTCTTCATTCACAACATGAGTAGACAATGAGATCCATTGGCACTCTAAAACTTATGAAGAATTATCCACCATAGAAAACAAATTACTTGGACTTGTAAACTCATCGTGACACACTTTTACCACCTTTTGTTTCCATGAGATAACTTGCCTTCTTCTTTGAACTTTTGGAGACTGATTGAACCTATTCTGAATTATAGAAATTTCTTATAGAATCTAGTAATGTGACCAATCTTTAAATAGTTATAACAAACAATATTTCTTAATAGAAACTGAGGTTGTCTTACCTTGTTTGGACAAAGACTATCAATATGTTCAATGTCATGACAATTGAAACAAACTATTATTGTTGAAGAAGAATTACTTTGCCTTTCTTTATTTGGATAATGCTTTGCAAAGTGTCCCACATTATGATAGTTGAAACACTCAACATTTCTCACATCACTTGATTGATGATTCTAGTCATAGTTTCATACAAACTTATTTATAATAGGTCTTCCAAATTCTCTATCTCTATTCCCAAATTTATTACACATATAACAATAACCATTGAAATTCAATACCTCATGGAATTTGGTTGTCTAATCTAATTAGTATTCATTGTGCAAGTACCTTCATTCCTTGTTTGATGATTTATATTCAAAGTATGATTATCCTTATTCACATTAGTTTTCATCTTGTCTTGAGTTGCATTCTTTGGTTCTTCTTTGTATCTAAGACCAATTTTATCACTTGCATGCTTTTGATCATTTAGAATATTATCTAGATCACTTGAGCTCTTTTCAAATATCACAAATGACATCACCTTATTGGATGTATTTTATAACTCATATTTCAATGACTCATTACAATTACATATCTTGAACATTCATCTTCTTTATATTTCAATCTTGTAGATAGGATTTTTAATTGATAACTAAGATGTTTGACCATATATTCATGCTCCTTGGTGTCTTCATTCATTCTTTCCTCATACACACTAAATTGCTCCTCATGGTCCTTGAGTTTTTACTTCATCTTCTTGTTGATATTCTTCTCAATCTTCAGTTCTTCAAGGGCATTCATCAATTTAGTATCATAGTCCACCTCATTTTCATTATCATCATCTAAATCACTTCAAGTAGATTCTAATGATGTGATAAACTACCTTCCTCATCCATGAATATATATTTATCTTCAATAGGACCATCATCTTCATGATCATACTTTGATTCACCAACTTCACTCTCATCTGATGAGTTACAATCTTCTTTGGTGTAGAGACTCTTCCTATCCTTGAAGTACTTCTTCTTGTCAAACCTTATGAATCCCTTAATACTTTTATCAGACCTGAATGATCTCTTTCTATCATCATGACCTTGACCATGCTTTTCATCATCATCCTTATTATACTTATGAGGGCACTTATTATCAAAATGTCCTATCTCACCATAATTGAAGCATTTGAGAGGTAGTTTACCATTATACTTGCTTGAAATTGTTCTCAATCTCTTTGAAATAAAAGAAATTAGTTCATCCTCATCTATATCAAAAATGTCATCCTCTTTGAGTTTCTTACATTGGAATTATTATTTGGCTTCATCTCTAACTTGAATGTTGCTTCCTTCTTTAGTGGTATATCATCATTCTTCCTCATCTCATAGGTAAGAGTTCCATGTAATTGATCCATCTTCAACTGAGTAAGATTATGACCTTCTATAGTAGATACTTTTGGATCAAACTTGAGGGATAGAAAACTTAATACCTTTTGAAATACATTAGCCTCTTCAAGGTTCTCTCCAAGACCTCTGATAATGTTCACTATCTCATCAACTCTCCATAGAAAGGATGTGATAAAATATTCCTCATTCATCTTGAGACTTTTAAATTACCTTCCGTGAGTCTGCAACTTAGAAAGCTTGACCTTTGAATATCCTTCATAAATGATATCCATTTTTTCCAATATCTCTTTAGTAGATTTACAATGGATTAGATTGGTGTATTCAGTCTCTAAAAGACTATAAGTGATAGCATTCATTTCATTGGAATTTTTCTCAAACAACTTCTTGTCTCCAACACTAGATGGAAGAGGAGTAGGAGAAACATAACCATCCACAATATATTGCTATACATCAAACCCTAGGGACATAATTTATGTCCTTATCCCAACACTCCAAAATACATAATTAGATCTATTGAACATCTGTGCTTGTTTAGAAGAGAAACCTACATGATGACTACCCCTATTGTACCTTGGATCACCTTCAAGCTATCAAGCCTTTACTAAAGGACCTACTTTGATACCAATTATTATAATTACAATTACTAATGGGGGAGGGGGGTGAATCAATGAGCCCAAATATTTTAATTTTAATTGCAATCTTTTCAAAATTATTAAACAATCAACAAATATCAACTTGATCAAGCAATATTAAAAAGATATCTCATTCAATCAAAGCATACACAAGATCAAACACATAACAAATGGGTCCTTTGGGAAACCCTTATGGGGAATAAATGCCACTCTCAAGCCTTCAACACATGGACTACTTATCCTAAAATAAATTACAAGGAAGAGACTGGTCAAATCCTTTAGACCAAAAAACCTTGATCAAATATATGATCTAAGAATTTGACTCAAGAGAGGATGTTTAGTATGGTGTTAGTTTAAAAATGAAAAAAAAATGAGAGAAACACACTAGATAGCATACCATCTTTAGGCCTAGACACTAGGGATAGCTTAGTTAAAAAACATGAATAAAACATACAACTAAAATGCAAAATAAACCCTTTTTTACCTTCCTTGGATGCTCCAAAATGCTTTTTTTAGTAGCCTACTCAGCTTGTGATCATGAAGTCCTTGGCAATGGAAGCTTGACTACCTCCATCTCTCCTTGGCACCTTTGGCTTATGGCTTGGATTGAAATCAATTTAGCATGGTAACACTAGTTGCAATGGCTTCTTGAAGATATTTATGCATTATAACTTTTCATCAAAATAGCTTAGAAATGATGTGGTAAGGCCTCCTATTTATAGATTTTTGCAAATGTCTAGAATCAACCTGAACCGTCCATCCTAAAATTGAGATGTGTAGTTGAGGATTAATTCAATTTTTGGAATTAATTTTATAATTATCCTCATCATTACATTAGAATAAGGGGAAATTAAGAGGTATGGAGGGCATTGTGGAAGGCATTGATGAGGCATGGAGGGCATGAATCCTGATATTTGTGGCATTTATGGCCTAGGGATGTCTTTCCAAGAAATGAGGTCACCTAATGATGCTAATATTCAATATCCAATTCCAAAAATAAGTTCTCAACAAGTTTCCATGGAATTATTAATTAGGACTTGATTTGGATTAATTAGATCTTAAGCATGATTAAGCACTTTGTGCACAAATTACTCAAATTGATTAGAACACCTTGTTATTGTTCCAAAATTTGACTAGATTGCAATTAGAAGGCAATGCCAGATGCATTGGATCTGTTATCCCATTTAGGATGTTGTTAACAAAAAATAATGAAGGCACATGTCTCGTGTAAGAGATTTGATAGGAAAGAACAGTCTAGAGCACCTAGGTGTAAAATTGGCATTTTGACTTAGAATGATTTGATCAAAGTTAGCTAGCCCATAAATTAAATTACCCCATTTAGTGATATCCTAGCGATAATTGGCACTTGAATATGTCAGTTTCACATCATTTAATGTGTTTTAGTATTTTTAGGCCAAATTATGCACTTTAGGTGGAAATTGGCCAAAAGCATGGTTGGAGGTTATCAATGACTAGTTTTAGGTGTCTACAGTTTGCCCCTATTTGGGAAGGCATTAAAAACCATAGGCAAAGCAATGTCTTCTAAAATAATGAGAGATGGACTGTATGCCAACAAAAATATGATGATTAAAGAATAAAGGTCCAAATGATTTTGGGAAGCCTATGATGATGTCCTATCGCGGGAGTGGTCGTCACATTTTTTGAGGGGTGGTCCCTCGAAAAGAAATAAGAAAGGTGGAATTAACCCGTGGTTGAGATGAATCCAAATGAGAAAATGCTTGAATGCATTAATATAAAAAAGATGTTGATTTTCTCGATGGTAGTTATAATCAGGAATAAAAGTAAAAATAATGATTTGATCATAGGTGGTTATAATCATTATGAGGACCTAAATTAGCTAAAGATGATTGCACCCCAGTTAGGGTTGATTAGCAAGTATAACTCATGGATATAACTTGAAATATAGATTAAAGATGAGTGGGCACAAAGTAATGAAGGATATGAATATAATAATAAGATTGATCGATATAAAATGATTCAGATGTACCTATCAATGAGGAGATGCTCATCCTGATTAACAATGATACAACTAGAATGGTCAAATGAGTTCTATTGATCAAGGGTGGGATGGAAGGATTTTCCAAGGTGCTAAGGAGAAAATTCTATGGCTCCATTTATTGTAGACCTTCTTGAAGCTGATTTTTGTTGTAGCATGTGATGGTAGGCTTCATAATAGAACACCATGAAGAATTGGACAAAATATGCATAAATACTGACTCTCGATATCCAATAAACACTCAAAAATAATACACGAATGATAAAAACCATGATGATAATATTGATGTATGAATATGTATAGACTCAATAATAATGTGCTTGAGGATTCACCCAACAAATGCATATAGACCGAGTCAAGGCAAAAGTGATGAAAGTAAATAAACATACAAGAAAATGAATAAATAAATAAATAAATAGAAAAACAAAAAAAACTATCTAAAATAAATAAACAAACATAAAGCCTGAAAATAAAAGAAAAAGAAAGCATCCTAACAATGACCATGCCCTAGTAAGGTGGATCAATGATAACTGATTAGGCTTATACAAGACAAATATTTTTGAATTTTTGAAATGTTATGAATTTTTTTAGCAATTTGAGGTATCTTAACTCATTAGACAATGACAAGATACCTGCTCAAAAAATGATGAGAGAATTTGGCTTAGGTTGTTCACAAAATGGTGAGAGCGTATGAAAAGGGGGACTAAGGTGACCTCAACATGAATTAAGCATGACCTAAAAATTTCCAAAATGACCTCAAGTCATAGTCATTCCATCCCCATGAAAGGTAGGGAAAAACCAACTAGGTCTAAACAAGTTCTCAAATCTGGTAAATGGCTAGTCAAATGAAAATAGTAAAGACAAGGTACTGTGACAATGGATGGTAAACAAGTGTTGCCCCTAGTTTACACATAGGTGATTATAACTAGCATACAACAACATATGTCAATGATACTAATTTTTCCATAGGTGGTTATAATTAGTAGCAAGACTATTGAGACACTGATTTTCCCATAGGCAGTTGTAATCAAGTTCACATAAACAAACTTGATAGGATGAAAGATATATTTTTAGATAACTGTCACACTACTTTCATAGACTATCATTATAAACATGGATTGGATTGATTATTGAAACTTGATCAGAATCCCTCCATGAAAAGGTGTGAGAAGAACCAAATGAACCAAGATCAAAATAGGATTCGGTAGGATGACTAAAAATAGGCTTTGGTCTACATAGGAATGGAATGATAGGATGGTATGGTCTTGATTAAGATAATGATGGGTTGATAATTGGGTCAAAATGGTAAGAGGATTGCCCTCAAGTGATAGGCTGAATGGAAAGAATCTACAATAATGGCAAATGGATATGTAACAATGGCAATGGCATGGTACATGTTTTTGGCTTGATTTTGGTTTTTGATTCTATTTTTCTTATTGATGGGGATATGCACATCCTAATCAAAAAATGATACAAACAAAATACTTGATTATGTTAATTTCTAGTCTACACCTCATTTGAATAGTTGCTCTGTAAAAAATGGCTTGCAAATTTGGATGTCAAGAATGATTTTATGATCTTCATTGGTCATTGATTTTGATTCCTTTGAGTGTCAAGAGAAGTTATCTTTGTAGCCTTTGCAAATAAAATTATAGCCATGGATGGTAAATAAGGACAATTAATGGATGATAAGTTGGATTGTGAAATAGAATGGTTGATGATAATGGAATGTGAAAGGGTATGGAAATAAATGAAGATCAAGACTTTCAGTCACACATAATGTTGTTGATGTTGGATTCAACATAACTTTGGTTGTGGAGGGGATGAAGACTTGTTCTCTTAATAAGACCACCAAATTTTTCTATTATTTTATTTTAAGAGTAGCTACCATCTAATTAGGACATAGATAGGAAGTTATTTTGATTTGATCTTTGATTTTGCCTTCATCAAGTAGTGAATAACTTTTGTGCTTAGCTATTGGTGCCTCAATGAGATTTTCACCAATGAAGTTGTCTCGATTATCCTATAGCACCTTTGAGAAGGTTTCACTGATGAACATTGGATTTTGAATTTTATTTTATTCTAGCGATTCTAAAAAAGTTTCACTAGAAGATGCTAGGTTTTGAGTTTGATTGTCCCCTACTGCCTTTGAAAATGTTTCACTAGGAGAGTGTTCTTCTACTACATGAATGTGATCTTGACCTCCTTACTCTTTTTCCACTGCTATGTCACCATAGATGTAGTTCAGCAAAGTGTGATTTTTTTGATCCCAATCGACACTTGTGGGAGATGAAATGTCAATAATATGTCTATTTTGGTTGATGTTAATGGCCTATGGAATGGTAATGGAATGGGAAGAGGCTGCACAATCCTTGTAGAAGATAGTAAGATAACTTGTGTCAAATTTGAAGTACTCATCCTCAAAAACTATAGAAGGATCACAAATGTATTCAAATTGATCTAAAAGTCATGCATAACCAATGTTATAACAATCACAAACATATTTTTCTTTTGAATCTAATTCTAACTCAAGGGACTCTGAATTCAATGTTGAGACTGATGTTGATTCAAATTATGATGTTAAATTTGATGTCATTTCAAGAATAAAAACTGACTCTAATTTTGATTCTTCATTTGATGGGTACTGTATTAGAATTATGTCTTGCTAAATATTTGGTATTGTATAAGTAATAGCCTGTGATGGCATAAGGGGCTCCATAAAAACTAGTTTGTCAAAGTGAGACTCCTCTAGGATGGGAAATAAGTCAAGAGATAACTCCTCAAAGATTGGCTTGTTAATAAGAGGCTCTTGAAAAATAGGCACATGGTCAAGGTAATGATTTTCCCAAAGGAAGTTATAATCATTAATAAGTGTCTCAATAAAGACTATCTCATCAGTGTGAGACTCCTCAACAACTATTACAAGATCAATAGGTAATTCATCATAGGTTGAATTATCACAAATTCTTGATTCAATAGAAACATCTTGGATTGGTTGGTTCTCTTTGCCTTGGTTTTTAATGAGTTGGAAAATACTAGTTTTGAACACAACTTGGTCTTAAAATGATTGGATGGGTTGAGGTTCGGATGGGATGACTTGTGGTTGGATAATGGTAGGGCATTGAGGATCATGATTTCTCACATGAGCCAATAGACAAAGTCCTGAGATGGTAATGATAGGGTGTTATGGGTCTTGATTGCTCACACAAGCCAAAGGACTAGGTCTTAGAATGATGAGGGACATTGTGAATCTTGATTGATCACACAAATCAAAGGATGAGGTCTTAGTATAGAAATGGTCGGGCACTGTGGAGCTTGGTTGCTCACACAAACCAAAGGATGAGGTCTTGGTATGGGAATGATGCTACATTGTGGTCCTAGAATAGAAATGGTATGATGTGGTGGAGCCTGATTAATTACATAAGCCAAAGCATCTAATTCTTCCTCATAAACCATATCATACCAATTGTGAGTTGGCTCAAAAGATAGTTCTTGAATATATTCCATGTACCAATTATTGAAAAGAGAGTATGGATCTGTATCCCAAAAAAAATTATCTGTAGTTGGGTCTTCAAAGTCTTCCTCACAAGTCTCTATTTGGATTTTGTGGATTTTGACTATATTCCCCATATGGAATATTGTAGGGAGAGTAATAAAACTCCTTAGAAAATCTTTCTCTATAGGGGTTCCTAGTGGGATTTTGTGTGGACATTCTATCATAAGTTGGATTGTAGATGGATCCACCATAAGTGTAGCTAGACATATCTGCATAAATGATGAAATCTCTAAAATGAAAAGGCCTAGAGTTATACAAACTCTAAAAAATTGTCCAAAGGACAAATCTTTCAAACTTGGTCTAACTTGGTCGAAGGGGTGGAGTTGTATCTCCAAAATGGTTTGTGATAAGAGTTGGTATAAAATAGTCTAATGTCAAATGTCTAATGCCAAATGTCATACACATAAAATTTCAAGCATCTGAATAAAAACCATCATGTCAAAGGTCTAGGTTATAGTGTTCCAAACAAGGTCTAAACTAGAAAAGGAAAAAGTTGAGCTACTAGGTCTTTTGTCCAAATGTAGAGTCAAAACCTAGGATTAAACAAACAGGCATGTGCTAAGACTTTTGGCCAAATAGTGTCAAAATATAGAATTGAAATAAAGGCTAATGCGATTTTATTTAATCTAACAAGTTTAGAAACAACTTTGACATGGATCTGGCACACGAAATCAAACATAAACATGATCAGCTGGCATAAGGCATAAGACAAAAGGCTCTTTGAGAAAGGTTGTGTTATCCAAAATAAATGCATAAACAATGATGAGGGTAAGTGATAAATAAATAAACCCTAAATAGTTTTCAAATTTGGGTAATCGATTAACCAAAGTTATGCAACCCAAAAGAGAAAGATCTATGTATTAGCCCCACAAATTGAGGCCTAAATAGAAATCAATCAATGTTTGAATCCAAACTTGACAAGGCTAATTGAAAACTCAACGTTGAAGACTAGGATTTGACCAAACAAGCTCAACAATATTGGACAACATGACAACATAAGACAAAGATCCAAATGGTATAGATGACATAACTTGAAACAAATTATTTTTGATATAAGGTAAACTAGTCTTAAATCAAAATAAGCAGCCTAACAGTATAAGCATTCTCGAATGATGTGATCTATGTTATGTTTCAAAGACTCAAAAAGGCTGAAAATGTTTTGACATGATTTGGGCAGCATAACACTACCCTCTGCAACTCAAATGACACATACACAAACAAGTTTAGGAAACATTTCAAGACACAAGTGTGGTGTAAAATGGTCAACATAATGCCTCTTTAGACAAAAGAGTGACATATAGACAAATTGGTTTTGACATGGATTTATGAAAAAACAAACAAGTTTTAGTCTCAAAAACACCAAGTAAGATAAATTACCAAAATACATTAAGTATAATCATCCAAATCCTAGCAAGGGTATGGCAATGTGGGGTTGACTAAACTAGCAAGATTTCGAATGTTTCTAGGGGAATCAATTGAATAATAAATATCATGTCAAATGATGAAAAATAAAAGCACAAAAATTGGGTGACCATAACATTAGCTAGTTATAAAAAGGTCTAGTCCTTTTTACAACCAATACATCTTACTATTTGTTCAGTGTAATGCGATGTCCAAATGTAGATACATCTTGTGTGCAACTCTAATTAGGAGCGAAATGAAGTCAATGTCAGAAGATGAAACCCTAGATAAAAGCTTCCCTAAAGAACTTGTGGGAGGTGATGAAGTCCCCCTCACAAGCCAAGTTTGCATAAAATTAAATAAAGAATGAAATATAAAGACTTTAGGGTCATTTTCAAGGTCACATAAACTTTGACGATTTTTTGGGGAGTGTTTTAGATGACTATCTTTCTAAGCCTTAGACTAGGATATTTTCAATAGGAATGGTGCCTTTGATTCCAATGGTTACCTAAAGGGGACAAATGGAAGAACATACACATAAAATCCATCTTCTTTCCAAACAAAAATTAGATCAAGAAACTATTGAAGACAAAAAGCTTGGAATGATGAGTTCATTTTTAAGCCTAAATAAAAATGAGGTGGTGCTCATTTGACCCCTTGGTCTTAGTTGTAAATTTGAAAACTAATGCTAAAAACACTTATTTAAGAACCTTAAATGTTACTTTAAGCACCAAAATAATGTTCCTAATTAATTTAAAAATATGCAAAATATGTTCTAAAACATGATTTATAAAACTTGAAATTTTCTAGTTACCTATCTACCCTTAAGGCATCACCCCAAAAGTAAATACATTAGATTAGAAACATTTTAAATAGATTTTCAAAATTTTGCAAAAAATATATGAAACTTGAATCTAAACTAGTGTCATATTCTAAAAATTTAAGAGAAAACATGTGGTTTAAAAAAAATCATGCAAAAAAAAGTTTGTATGACCCCAAACCAAGCATTTTAAAATAGCTCTCAGGTTTATGTTTTTAAGAAAACACAGTGACAGACATCAGTTCTATAACTAACATCAATCACACTTACTACTTGATGACAGTTATCTAACTGACATTGGTTATACCAATAATGACTGATGATGGTTATGTATACCAATGATAGTTTTACTAACTAACGTCGGTTACTGTGTAACTCATGACAAATAAAAACAACAAAACAAATTTAGAAAATCAAATTGTAAGAGTTTTAATGATTTAAATAAAGATTTTAAAGTTTTAGAATTATTTTCTTCATGTGTGGGATGTGTTTGGTCCCATCAGGCATGCCATTATGTGACCTAAGGAATATGACTCAAGAGAGGATGGTTAGTATGGTGTTAGTTTCAAAATGAAAACAAAATGAAAGAAACACACTAGCTAGTATAACATCTCTAGGTCTAGACACTAGGGAGAGCTTAGCTAAAAAATATGAATAAAACACATAAATAAAATAAAAAAACCTCTTTTACTTTTCTTGGATCCTCTAAAATTCTTGTTGTAGTGGCTTGATCAGCTTGTACTCATGAATTCCTTGGTAATGGAAGCTTGACTACCATTATCTCTCCTTGGCACCTTTGGCTTATGCTTGGCTTGGATTGGAATCAATTTGTCATGGTAACACTAGTTTCAATGGCTTCTTGAAGATATTTATGCATTATAAATTTTCACCAAAATAGCTTAGAAATAATGTGGTAAGGCCTCCTATTTAAATATTTTTGCAAATGTCTAGAATCAACCAGAACCATCCATCCTAAAATTGAAATGTGTGGTTGAGGATTAATTTAATTTTTGGAATGAATTTTATAATTATCCTCATCATGAAATTAGAATAAAGTAAAATTAAGAGGCACAGAGGGCATCATGGAAGGCATTGATGAGGCATGGAGTGCATGAATCCTGATATTTGTGGCATTTATGGCCTAGGGATATCTTCCTAAGAAATGAGGTCACCTGATGATGATATTCAATATCCAATTCTAAAAATAATTTCTCAACAAGTTTCCATGAAAGTATTAATTAGGCCTTGATTTGTATTAATTAGCTCTCAAGCATGATTAAGCACTTTGTGCACAAATTACTCAAATTGATCATAATACCTTATTATTATTCCAAAATTTAACTAGATTAGAATTAGAAGGTAATGCCAGATGCATTAGATCTATTATCCCATTTAGGATGTTGTCAACAAAAAATGATGAAGGCAAAGGCACATGTCTCGTGTAAGAGATTTGATAAGAAATATCAGTCTAGAACACCTAGGTGTAAAATTGGCATTTTGACTTAGAATGATCTGATCAAAGTTAGCTGGCCCATAAATTGTATTACCCCATTTAGTGATACCCTAGCCAAAATTGGCACTTGAATATGTCAGTTTCACATTATTTAATGTGTGTTAGTGTTTTTAGGCCAAATTATGCACTTTAGGTGGAAATTTGCCAAAAGCCTGGTTGGAGGTTATCGATGGCCATTTTTAGGTGTCTACAAAATCCTCCTGACCAAAGGTCTTTGGTGAAACACTTATTTCACAAGTAGAAACTATGCCTAAGGAAGATTAGGTCCTTTAGACCTGTTGGAAATAAGCCACACCCTAACTGATGATGGGATAGCCATAGAGGGGCTAGTAGCTCAGTTGGTTATTGCAGGAGCTATATACATCTATTTTTAGTGATCCAAAACTTGAAAACAATTGAAAATTTCCATCTAAAGCTACTGGTATATCTATGTCGATTATTTTTTTACTATAAAATGATATTTTAATGCTCCTACTACTATTATGTTACCTAAATTGAAGTAAAAAAAAACATATTTCCTTTTGATGCTCCTTAGGGTTTGAAAATGACTCCAACAGGCTCAAATATTGTCAAAAACATGAAATCACCCTTTAAATCTTAGAAAATGACTGAGAATACATTATTTCTATTTTTTATTCTTTGATGACTGTACAAGCTAAAGCATGATGCTTGGGAGGAGAGAAAAAAACTAAAATAAGTTGTAGGAGACTAAATCAGACAAAATAAATATCAAAATTTCTTGGAAATAGCCAAACTAAACAAATAGAAAAAAACTAAGATTTACTACCCAAAATCTTATCTTTCATTGATTTTTATCTCACACACTAAAAAATGGCATATGGGAGGAGAGAGAAAAATTTAAATGATCTACAAGAGTCCAAATCAGGTGAAATAAAGGTTAAAAATTCTTAGAAATGGTCAAACTAAGCCAATGGAGTGACCATAATAGATATTTACTATACAAAATCTTAAAAAAAAAAAAATAAGGCCATAAAAGAATTTTCAAGAATTAATTTGCTCACTTGGTTCTCTTAATGTTTGCAACTCCTTGTAAGTGTTAGATCTGCAACTACAGAGCTTCAACCACCTTCATACAGATTATTAGTCCAAAAAAAAAGAAAATATTAAAAAATTTAATTCTTAAAAAAATATTTTTATCCCATTTTAAGATTCTCAGTTAGATCTATGACATGAAAATAGGCTTAAAATATGAAAAATTGCATAGATCTGAGATTTATAGGCTTTTAAGAGAGGAAAAATTAGAGTAACTTCTTATAGAAGGAGAAACTTGAAATTTTTCATGATTATACCATGGCTTGAAAAATGGATGAATCTAGGCTTGAACACAAGCTAAAAAATTTTGATCTATGAGCTTACCATTTGATCATGCATCCACTAGCTTTGATACCATGACAAAACAAGCAATACAATTGTATACGAATACCAGATCTAGATGTGATATCAATAGCAAAGACATTAACCATGAAATAATGAGAGCAAATTTGAACACACCATAACATAGATATATGTGGGAAAACCTCCAAGAGGTAAAAAAACCCACAAATATGATTCATATAATGAGAAACTAACAAGTACCCAATACAGTCTATCTTCCTCTCACTTATTTTTTCATTACATCTTACAATATAAACTCTTTATTATATAGGCAAGGTAATCTACCCATTATAAATGACCTTTTATAATCACCAAATTTATGGGTCCAACCTCTTCAAAGGTCATTTAATATATTTTATTATTTATTTACATGAGGATAAACTCACGATAAATAATAAAATATATTATTATTTAACCAATATAGTTTAATATATTAAGGGTACATAAATAACACCACTTAACTATTAATTTTTCCAATAAGACCCTCCTTTGAAGTGAACACCTCCACCTTAAAATTTATTTCTTCAATACATGATTATATATCTTTGATTATCTAACCTTACACAAACTTCCTCTCTATCTCATATAGGCCTCTCACATAGGCATGCAACAATCTCTCTCCTTCTTTACTCAAACTATCCTTATATGCATACTTAGACCTCTTTAAATATCCTTAGTCTTCAAGATAACTATTTAGACATCATAAATATGACCTACAGGTTATACACATAGTCCTTAATCTACTTTGCTTATCAACTCATCTACTTGGGAACTCTACCTCTCTTTCACTTCACAACTCTCACATGCACACCTCTTATTAGTCTTTCACATGCCTAGAAACCATCACATTTGGATTCACTATTTATAGATCATTCATGAATTATCAATTATAAAATATTCCATATCAAACAAAATACATACCTTCACCCTTAAGGCAGGTTACATGGGTCACATTTAAGCACAACTCTCTTCTAAATAAGCCTAAGTGACTTTTAGGTCCTATGATGACCCATTCACATCTTTGACACTTATTTGAGTAACCTATGAAAAAAATAACAATTTAAAACATATGGAACCATGAAACATTATCCATAGGTCCCCCTTGAGTGTCCATATCCATCACAATACCATTCTACTTAAGCACAATTCAATCAAACAACATTTTATGCACACAATCACCATGAACGAATACATAGTCAAATTCTAAACCTTTGTTCATACTGAATATGACTATTAAAACATTAAGAAAACATAGAGAGGATCCTCGTGGAGTATAAAACATTATAAAATATCAAAGCCATCATGAAACATCAACATAACATTAATACAAGATCAAACAAACTCTCGGGTTACTTGCAAAACATGCATGAAAACATAGTCAACTTTGAACCTTCATAAATTTTAATATACACACTTTAAGATCTTAAAATTTATATTTCCAAATTATCTTTGGATTCCTATACAAATTTTATTTTTACACCTTGATTAAATTCAGCTTGGATCAAAATATATGGCCAAAATATAGCGCACTAGTTTTCCCTTTATTAAATTCTAATATTTGAATTCAAACGGTCACAATTAAACCTCAATCACTTTGCTCATATCTCATGTCCTCACATCTCTATATTAAATGCACATCATTTATATTGTTTGAAATTTAACACATAGTGTGCTAATTCCCAAATGTTAATCTTCTAATAGTTGACCTTATCTCATGTAATTTTGCAATATTAACTTAACACACACCGTCAATCTATGCAGATCAGACATATTTATCAGGTAGTAAAAACCATTAAATCAATATATATGAACACCCTCTCACTATTATATCCTTATAATTTATCTTTTATCACTATTAAAAAAAAAACACTTGTCCTCATCTCATTGCATCCTAACTTCTTGGAATGAACACGCTCCATTGATCCTTTTGTAAAGAGCTCGATCTTTAACTCTGTTAACCAATGACACTTTGACCCATTTGACTTAGTGTGAAATATATATCTATTTTTATGAAATCCCATAAAATTTTGGATCTCCATTTGGTCCTAAACTTTAACTTTGTGTATAAATGACTAAGTATGGGGACCATTGCTTATTTTCTTGGAATGCCAAATTCGGACCTCAGTAAATTTTACTGTGCTTAGATGCATGCTCTAAAATTTAGACCATATGATATCCTCATAAAGATTAATCCAAAAATTTATTAATAATCTCATGAAACCTTTATATGATAGTATATAATTCCATTAATTTGCTCACTCAGATTTTTTTGCCATAGAGCCAACTATGTCAAGAATTTGTTTGGAAGCCCAACTTTGTACAAGCATATCTTTTGATGCGCTTCATCTCATGATCTAAAATTTAGTGAAAAAAAACTAAGAAAAAAATTTAAAAAACACATATGATCATTTTCTCCTCACACATTCACATGTGTAAAATATAACAATATCAAAAATCTTACTTGACTCTTTCTGGCCTCATGCAAATTTGGCTAAGTATGGGAAGACACTATCAAACTACTTGGGAGCCCAAATTCTCACTTGCATAGATTATGTTTTTCTTTTTAACATTAAATATAATTTATCAAATAACAAATAGGCACAAATGTGATGAATACCATATGACCAACTCCCCCTGACTCATCCACATATAGTAATGGTGATGTCAACAAACTGTCTACTAAGATTTTTTACCACTAGACCCAAAATATATAGATGAAAACAATGATCAACTATATTAAATAAACTCATGAAAAAAAGCATTCAAATAATATAAGACATATTATATGACACCTGTCACATTCTCAATACTCCATACTCATCCCTAATCATCTTTGACAATGTCAAACCTGAAGAACAATCAAGCCTACTTCAAGCATACTTTAAACAAGCACACTGCACACTTTGTCATTGATACTTAGGATATCAAGACACTTAATCCACTTAGTTGGACACCTACATGACATCACCATGACATTATTAACAATTCTACAATAGTTACCCATCAGGCGACCATCTTGCTTCTTGCTTTCTAATCCTTGTTTAGTAAGTGTTATTAGTCCTTGAATCTTACCTTCTAGCCACTTTGTAGTCTTCACCTTTAAAATATCCTATGTTTAAATTCCTCTTACGTTTTCTCAAGAAACCTCATCCACTTACTCATAGTCAATACTTAAATAGACCATCTTCAGATCTACTTATAGATCCTTGGATCATGACTGGGATCTTCATATCATCTTTAGAGCTGTAAACATAGATCTTTAGAGTTGACCTTCTGATTAATTGCAAGGTATAAAACACCTTATATGTAGCCTCAAATAATATCTCTCATTCTCAAACATTTTTAAGTTTTTTTCATAAAATTCTCTTCTTTATATCTCATTCAAAGCATCTTTAGAACTATTTACATAGATCTTTAGAGCATACAATTTATTTTTTGGAGCTCACTCATTTCTCATGCCACCTATAAATTACATCTTAAAAGGTATGTAAAAATAATTATAAGATGTTTTATAGTTGCTTTAATGATCTCAAGGCTTACGTGACCAAGCATCTTCGCAAGAACCTTTGACATTAATGACATTAGATTGACATCAATGAAAGAACCATGCATCTTCATAAGAAATTTTGATATCAATGAGAACATTAAATATCAAATCTCAACACTCAAAGATAATGCTAAAAAATCTCTCCCTTAATCAATGAAAATGTTCAATAATCTCCCACTTTGTCATTGATGACAAACATACTTAGAAAACTCTTTCAACCACTCTTGATGGCAATCATCTCTTAGACTTGGTTCTTGTCTTTTCTCATCCTTTTTTATCTTTTCGATCTTTCTCCCTTTTCTTGTCTTTTATGATCATTGGGTTATACTCCATTTTATTTATTTTTCTAATATTTCTCCCCTTTTGACATTAATGACAAAGGTATTCCATAAACATCATCTCTTTTAGAATGAACTTAGATTACAAACCCATTTCAACACAGATCAAGCTTAGTTAATAACTTGAATATCTCCCTCTTAAACCAAGCATCCACCATGCTTCTATTAGTAGTAGATATAAAATATCAAAGGCAAATACTGAAATCATAGTTTCTACTTTTGAGTTGACACAATCTCTCAAAGAAACTAGAAGACACACAATATTTAAAAACTATGACAACCAATTATGACAACCATTATCAAAATTTTTTCAATCAGGTCACTCTTCCTATTGATTCATCAAAATCTCAACAAACAAAGTCTATGAAGCATCTTAGACACAATATCTCCTTATCTCCATGCATATTAAAAATTAATCCCTTTCTTGAAAAAGAAAATATAGCTACCAATATTCCCCTTAGACCAAGCATATCTTATTTATAAGAACTAAGAACTCAATATCACATACCTTTCTTGACATGGATGAAAAAGATCAAAATCTTGACCATACACAAGGCTATCCCATATTAGATACCTAATGTATAAATAGAGAATCCCCCTTTTTATTCATGGATCAAGATCATATAAATAGATATCAAAATCTTACTTTTTATATACCAATTGTCTGCATAGTTTGATTTTAGATACCTAATACTAGTCTTAGGTATCTCATCATGTTGTTACTTCAAACTAAAAAGATATCAACATAATAATGGATAATATCCATCTTCATCTCCTTAATTAAAACATATACAACCTAAATTCTTGTTAAAATAAATGTTCTTTGATTTCACCCTCATGCTTCTACTGATAGAGAAATGTCTCCATGAAGCTTAATGGAGCCACCTCTTTTTATAGGGCACTAAAACAATATAAACTTAAGAGATTCCCAGATATCCATATCTTTACAATACTAAATATTCTTCAACATTCTCCTAGGATTGACTGTCAACTTAAACTTGACCTTTGATTTTACATTTTAATCATCCACCTTGTCATCCTTCTTTTTTTTGACTGCCTTACCAACACATGCAGATAATAAGTGTTCTTAAATTTTTTTCATTTTTGATTTATGATCTATAGTAGAAAACATACCACCTTGGTTTATAATTTGATCATGACTCACCTTGCCATCCTTCTTCTTCTTAGTCAACTCTTTATTCTTACTGATTTGATCGATCATATGAAAACCAAGACCTCTTTTATCTCTTGACATGTGACTTGAGAAACCAAAATTTATACTCTGACATTTCATAGAATCTTTTTATTTAGTATTTTAATCCATTTTTGACTTATCTATAGAGTCTAACTGCTTGATCCATTTCTTAGTGGTATGAATATGAACCTTCTTGTCTTGACTTGATGAACTTATAATTCTATTAGGATAAAATCTTGTAATGTGTCCTACATTATGACAGTTATAAACAAACACCTTATACATACCATTTAAATGATGATGACTGTGATCTTCCTTTAACCAATTGCTTATTATTCCATCATTCCATGAGTACTCATTCTTGGAGGGTCTTCTACAATTTCTTGCTCTATGACCAAACTAACTTCATGTAAAACTTAGCCATTAAAAGAACAAGCATACCTTGTAGAATTGGTCTATCTTATAGATATTTTCATGTTCACCTTCTTGTCTTCAACAATCTTCTTCTCAATTTTAGGTGCCTTCTTTTGGTCTTCTTTGAATCTAAGATCTGTCTTGTCACTTGAAGGATTTTGATTATCTAGGATATCATCTAGAGCCCCAGTACTCTTTTTGAACTTCACAAAGCTCTTTATCTTTCTAGATGTTTGATCTAACTCATATTTCAAAGTTTCTATTTTAGTTTCATAGTTACTATAATTTTCCTCTTTTGATTTTAGGATTGCTAACACAATATATGGGTTTAAAATTGTTTGATGATCTCTTCATACTCCTTGGAAGTGTTTCTCAACCTTTCCTTAAATAATCCAATCTATTATTCATAGTCCTATATTAATGACTTCAATTTTTTATTCTTATTTTTTACAAGCTTCAATTATTCTAGGTTACTTACTAGCTCTGATTCAAAATCCACTTCAACTTCTTCATTATATACTTATTCATTTGATTCTACATAATAATGAGGCCTTTATCATTTTAAAAACCCTCATTATGTAATTCGATAGCTATGAACAAAGTTTCATTATTGTCATATTCAGATTCATTCCTATCATCTTCACTGTTAGATGTTTCTAAATCACTTACATCTGATGAACTATCTTCTTTGGTGTAGAAATTATTATTATTCTTGAATGTCCCTTTCCTTCCTTAATTCTTATTTAACTCTCCCTTATTCATTTCATGTTTATAGGCTTTTTTATCATCTCCATCATGTTCTTCGTTATGCTTAGATCTATCTTTGTTAGGTTGTGAGCAATATTTCTACAAATAAAACATTTAAAGGGTAACTTACTCTTGTAATTTCTTGAGCCAAACCTAAAATTCCTAGAAAACATAGCTATGATTTTATCATCATTAATATCTAAACATATCTCATCTTTGACCTTCTTTGACTTTGACTTCTTTTCAACCTTGAAAGCTGCTTCCTTCTTGAGAGGTCTTCCTTCATCAGTTCTCCTATCATAGGTAGTCAAGATTCCATGAATCTCATACATATATATCTTGGTGATCTCAATAAATTTTGGACAATGATAGATTATCTCACTTCTTCCCCCAATCCTATAATAATATTGATAACTTCATCAAATCTCAATAGGTACAAAACAATGGATTCATCTTCATTCATCTTTAGGCTTTCACACTATTTTCTATGGGTCTGCAACTTGGCCATCTTCACCATGGTGTCTTATTCATACATGGTCTTTAATTTTTCCCATATGTTTTCTCATAAAAGACAATGCATTAATTTTACAGGTTAGAATGACATTCATTGCCTTGGAGTTATTTTCACTAGCCTTTTTTCCTTTTCCATCTGTTGGTGGAATTAAAGGTGTAATATAACCATCCATAACTAAATACCAAATATCATGTCCCTATGATATTAGATATATCTTCATTATAACATTCCAAAAGGAATATTTAGATCCATTGAACAATGGTGTCCTACTAATAGGGAAACCACCTTGAGATTACTAACTAGTCGTCCTTGCTTCTTAGGATCTCCTTTAAGATTTAAAGTATTATCCAAAAGATCTGATCTGACACCAATTATTTGGAAAAATATGACTAAAAATTAGGGGGTGGGGGGGGGGTGAATTAATCTTCAAAACTTTCCATTCAGTTCCACTTAACCATTTATGAACCATTCTAACAAAAATGTATATCTTAATAAGCATAAACATTGAATCATAATAACATGAAACACATGAACATAGCATATATGTGGGAAACCATCTAGGGATAAAACCCCATTAATGAGTCAAATGGAATAAATTAATATAAAACAAACATCAATATTTAGTGAAGCACCAACTTCACATGGATCACCAACCCCAACTACCTCAACACCAACTTAGCTAGGCTTTAACAAGCACCCACTTACAATGAGGAACTAAAACCCTATATGACTCATCACCAACTCATCCACTTGATTATTTTATCACATTTATAAACCTTTGTTTATTATATAATATATGATTATCTACTCCTTTAGCTCTTCACTCACTTTAGTCCCTCTCAAAATGACGTCCAACCTTCTTCGCTCAACTATCCCTCTTCATTGCTTGATTAGGTATTCTGACCTTGATAATCATATGCATAACCTATATTAGATATTCATAACACTTATATAATGGTCCACATGACCTCTTTCTACTCACCAATGATATTTATCATTTGCTTATCCTCTTTTGCTCTCCCTCTTTATGCGCACAACAATAGAGCTAATCTACCTTGTTTTTATACAAGTCACTTGATCATATCCTTCTTAGTCATATACATATTCAAATAAATTATGTAAGTTATTACTAAGTTTTTTCATATTAAAATAACATGCCTTAATCATGAATCAATTAATACTATAGGTTGGTCATACATCAATTAGCCCTTACTCCCTTTTTAGGCTTATGGAGACCTAATTGGCCTTCTTAACAACACATTACCATTTGATCCTTATTAAAGAATATATAAACACCTAAAATCATATTAAAAAGTCATAATCCACTCAAATATACCATATTCAACTCTACTTTAGGTCCATAATATATTTTAGGTCCAACTACCACTTGAACCCCTCTTCAAATCACTGATTATCAAGGCCTTCACATATATAAAAACTATATCTTGAATAACTAAGGCATATAATAAATTTTTTCCAAATAAATATGAAAAAAAATTGCATATTAAAAAACCCCATGACCTTAGGGTCATCAAAAACTTCATCTGATTCTTCAAATTAGGGTAAATAGGCTCAAACACTTCTCTATAAGATGTTCACTCAGAACTACAAACTGAATCCAAAACACAATTAATGAAACATGAACATATGACACATGATTGGATATATTCAATATATTTCAATTATTTAAAATGATAATATAACATATTTAGAGAAAAATCAATCAATATGATCATGAGATCTAATGAATACTATTGGTCTTATCGACCAATCTTCTGACCTTCTCTCTCACAGACTCTACTCAGTCATATAAGCCATTTTGGCTTCAATGTTATAACATATTACACTAAATTCCAAGGTTTTTCAAAGCATGAATAGATCATTTAAGACCCCAAAAAACATCATCATGCATTTCAATGCATCAATATCACATGAAAACACATCATGAAACATATTCTCACATCTATTTGATTTCTTTATTGTTTGCACCACTAGGTCTGTTAGCAACAAGCCAAATTTGATCACCAAATTTCCACACCTGAGATATGGAATCTATCTATAAATATTTATGAATAATAACTACAAGTGTCACACTTTGGTCTCCATCCACTTAGCAAATTTGACTTGGTCAACTCTGTTTGCTACAACAAATTTTTGAAAGACAAACACTTTTCTATAGGGTCTACTCACTCACTTGAGAAACCAATCACACTTGGAGATGCCTAGGAGAGTTGAATTCAACCTCCAATCACTTGTTTGATCATATTAAATTGATTTGAGTTTTTTATAACAATATCAAGTGCTTGGTAGGGTTTTATGGGGGTTTAAACTAACTTTTAGTGTTAACAATCATTCATAAAACTTAGCTCCTCTATCTAGTAACCAATTGTTGTAAATTTGAGATAGAAACCTTAATCATATACCATGAATATATTAGGTTCTCATGCAAAATTTTCACATGCCAACAAGCACTGAGATAACCTTCTCGGGTAGACATCTCTTGATTATATGTATTCAAGAAACTTTAAAACATTTTTTCAAGCCTTTTATTGTAAAATTTAATTTTAAACTTCATGCACATAATCAAACATAATTGACTTACCTTTTTAAATGTTCACCTAATCAATTATGTCATGGAAACTAATCCTATTACCTCATCTAATGATACTCTATCTTCTTGATTTCTAAGCCTTGACTAACAAGTATTATTAGTCCTTGAATCTGACCTTTTAGCCACCCTATAGTCTTCACCTTGAAACTCTCCTATGTTTCTGTTGACCAATTTTTGCCCCTAGCAAAAATTGTGGTCAACTTCTTCTCTGGATTTTCAAAGCCAATCACTTTTTGGTTGCGAGTTCATCTTCAAGTTCATGCTCAGTTCAAGCCTAGTTCATTGTTTCGGCCTTAGTCCAAGTTCAAACGCTTTAAGCATAACAGGCACTTCAAGGAAGAATTCGAGTTCAGTTCAAAGTCCATTTGGTTTAAATTTGACTAAGCCCCACATATATAAAAGGCTTCAGGAAAGGAAAAGGTGCCCGCAATTAAAAGAGAAAAATGCCGTAGAAGTGTAGCATGGACCTGACTGCCAACAAGGCCCGATGACATCCTTGAGGACGTCAGTTTTGACCAAATAGAATAACCATTTGTTTTCAAATGAAAAAGTGTGAACCATGGAAAAGAAGGCCCTAAATGTAGTGACCCGCTAGTATGTTCACCCAAAGGGGCCGATAAGCCAAAAAAGACAAGGATGCAGAAGAAGACAAATGAAAAAGTGATAAAGCAAGGAGAATGACATGGTGTAGAAGTGACAAGGTAGACCAAGTGGCAATGTGCAGGTGATTTATTGCCTGATAGTCCCCAAATGGTGCAAACAACAAGCAACATGACCTGTGCTTTGAAAAAGGGACAAATTTTAGTTTGTTGGCAGAAAAGAGGTGCGATCCACACTTCCACATTAAAGCTCGAGCACCAAAGTCAAATTTAGAAATTATACAGCATGGTTCCAGCAGGCTTCTTCTAGGATGATGACAACACAACAGTGTTTCCTCTTTCAAATGGGATACGATAGGCCAACTTGTCAAAAAAAAGTGCCAAGTTTCTTTCTCTTTTCTTCTATATATTGTAACTTCTCATTTTTGAGAAGAATTAGTTCTTCCACATTTGTAAAGAGCATAGCTCTGCAAAATTTCACTTGAATCAAATAAAATGTAGTTTTACCTCCATTTGGATAGATATTGCTGAGTGTACCTTGAGTGTTTTGTCTGTGTCGAGTCATTGCTTTTTTGATGCTCTCACAAGTTTAACACCAGTAGACCTGTTATCTACAAGGCACCATTTCTGCCACTGAAAGGAGAAGAGTGGAGATTTTAGAAGATCAAAATAGAAGAAGTCACTTATAGTGTGCATTTAATAACACCTTAGTGATTGTTTTTGTCTCTTGTGTCTTCATGTAAGCCTCCCTGCTAGTCTTCAGCAGCCTGGTCCTTCTCCCAAACATGTAGTGTATGTTTGTATTTGTCTGGTTCTGAGAGTGGATGTCTGAAGGTCGACCCTTGTTTCTTTTTGGTGCATCACCTCTATTAGAGTAGGCTTGTTTTTTCCTACATTTCTCTCTCTCCCTTTTCACCCCCTTTATTTGTGTGTGTGTGTGTGTGTGTGTGTGTGTGTGTGTGTGTGTGTGTGTGTGTGTGTGTGTGTGTGTGTGTGTGTGTGTGTGTGTGTGTGTGTGTGTGTGTGTGTGTGTGTGTTTGTGTGTGTGTGTGTGTGTGTTTTGCACTTGCTGGAAAAAACATGATGCATCAAAGGGAGCTAGTCCTTATCTAGAGACTCTCTCCTCCAGCTTCGCTAGTTCCACATGCAAGAGGAGAGTTTCCATGTTGCAGGGAGAAGGCAGGAGCTAGGCATCCTTACCTCGGGTGTAATCTCTAATGTCAACAGTTTTGGCACACCCGGTGGGACCAACTAGGACAAGTTTTGTCCAAAGAGTTAAATAATTTTTGGTGTGTTCTTCAACTGACCAGCCTTTGGAGGCTTTGCATCGAACACCAATGGTGACTCTGAGTTGAATCTACTGGTTAAGTAGCCTGGTGCCATCATAAATCATTTTCTTTATGTATAATCCCTTTGCACAAAATCATGGGCCTCATATTCCTTCATATTACCATGATCAGACTCAACCTCTTTATGGTGTCCCCTCAAGCAGCTCTCCTAGTTGCCCTACAATGATAAGGGAAATGAGGCTAGAGTTTGAGAGGCAAATAATGGAGATCAAAAGAGAGGAGGAGTAGTATAGATATCAGCAGGAGCTAATGTATAAAGAGGAATGTTTGTTTAGGCAAGCATAGGCTTTGAAATCCATGAAGGAGGAGGAAATAAAATGGAGAAATCCATTTATCCAAGGCAGTCAGCCTTGTGCACCCCCTCATCTTCTAAAAAAATCCCCCTCTTTTACACCAAATCCTTTCTATCACATAGCGCTTGCTCACTCTAGCTCACCAAATGCATCTGCTCCTAATCCTGTGCGCCTGGCTTTCCAATACCAGAGGGCATTAGAGAAACCCCCCATGGAGATCAATCTTCCCAATTCTTTATATTGTGCATCTTCCATTGGGGGGAGTACCACTAGCCAACATGTCCCTCTTCTAGAGACTCTTCCAGTGCATCAACAGTCTCTTCCTTACATCCCTCAACCTCCCCAAATCTTTCAGCATGATGTGCAGATTCCAAGTTGGAGGAGGGAATGCCAGGAACCAGCTCAGAGCTTTGAAGAGGATAATGCTGGTGATCTCCAAGAAAGGCTCCTTCAAGAACATACAACCAGGAGAATTGTAGAGTTGGAGTCCTAAATGAGATTCCTCAGCCAACATCTGGTGGAGCTATCTGAACCCAGCCCATCCACACACCTCCAAGAGAGCTATCAGGGCACACCTAATATTGATGAAGTGCCAGCCAAGTGGAAGGAGGATAATCATTCAATTTTAGCTCAAGGACTGCCTCCTCTTCCACATGTTTTCTCCACTTCACCCCTTCTCGAGGAGGAACTTGTTCTACAGGAGGCAAGTGAGGAGTAGAAGATCCAATATGCAGTCCTTCAAGAGGCTGTCACAAGCGACAACGAAGAAGAAATCATCATTGATGCTCCTTGTGAAGTCACCATCAATAGTGGAGAAGATGCAAGTCTTGCACATATGTAGATGTTCTATCAATACGAGGAGGAACAAATGCATGGTGAGCTCTCTTCCCTTCTGTTTGATGAACTTCCTTACTATTTTGATGATGAGGATGACTACGTTAAGAAGCCTAAGTTGGAGGAGGATCAAGAGAATATCTTTGAACATCTAGAGATCCATATCTTTGAGGAGGAAAAGAAGAGGTCTGTCTTCCTTGAGGAAGGCCTCGAGGGAGCAGAGGATGAGTCTAATAGAGCCTGCAATGAAGCAAAAGGAGACGAGTCAGACCATGATACGTTGCAGAAGGAATGTACATGTCAAAGGGCTAATGGTGATAAGCCAACAACCACATATTTCTTAGTGAAGAGCACCATTTTGTAGGACTAGCATTCAGCAGGAATCTTATAACAAATAGAGTACACATATGTTGGGAGCATGTTCGAATCTATTTCACTCAGATACCAGCCAACTCAGGTGACAGGCAAGAAGAGCAAGTCACCAACTCTCTTCTTCATTCAGCTACTTGCCTACCACCATAAGTCTTCTTTCTAGGAAGGGGACTTAAGAAATTTTCCCTTTGATCTAGGAGGGAGGTGAACATTCCTGGTTAGTTGTATATAATAGTTTGCTTTTAGTTGTTTTTTCTGCTTTCCCTAAGTGCAGTTGCACAGGTAGTGTTTTTAGCCTTGTGTGTTTCCCTTTGCTTGGGGTAAAGGCTTCATATTTGATTCTCAAATATTTTGGGGCTGTTGCTAACTTTCGTTATAGCTGCATCTAACTCCATGCCCAATGGATTTTAAGGAAACTGGGTTCTAAGCATGGCATGCATGCTTTCCCTGTGAGTCACCAATTTGTTGACCGATTTTTGCCC
This sequence comes from Torreya grandis, assembly GCA_037957365.1. Lineage (NCBI taxonomy): Eukaryota > Viridiplantae > Streptophyta > Pinopsida > Cupressales > Taxaceae > Torreya > Torreya grandis. The sequence continues at coordinate 1,747,902 of JARHVA010002038.1, forward strand.
GCTGACAAAAATTGTGGTCAACTTCTTCTCTGGATTTTTGAAGCCAGTCACTTTCAGGTTGTGAGTTCATCTTCAAGTTCATGCTCAACTCAAGCCTAGTTCATTGTTTTGGCCTTAGTCCAAGTTCAAACGCTTTAAGCATAACAGGCACTTCAAGGAAGAATTTGGGTTCAGTTCAAAGTCCATTTGGTTTAAATTTGACTAAGCCTTGCATATATAAAAGGCTTCAGGCAAAGGAAAAGGTGCCCACAGTTAAAAGAGAAAATTGCCGTAGAAGCGTAGCATGGAGCCAACTGCCAACAAGGCCCGATGACATCCTTGAGGACGTCAGGTCTGACAAAATAGAATAACCATTTGTTTTTAAATGAAAAAGTACAACCATGGAAAAGAAGGCCTTGAATGTAGTGACCCGCCAGTATGTTCACCCAAAGGGGCCGATAAGCCAAAAAAGACAATGATGTAGAAGAAGACAAATGAAAAAGTGACAAAGCAAGGAGAATGACATGGCGAAGAAGCAATAAGGTAGACCAAGTGGTAAAGTGTAGGTGATTTATTGCCTGATAGTCCCTAAATGGCATAAATAGCAAGCAACATGACCTGTGCTTTGAAAAAGGGACAAATTTTAGTTTGTTGGCAGAAAAGAGGTGTTATCCATGCTTCCACATTAAAACTCGAGCACCAAAGTCAAATTTGGAAATTATACAACATGGTTCTAGCAGGCTTATTCTAGGATGATGACAATACAACAGTGTTTCCTCTTTCAAATGGGATGCGACAGGCCAACTTGTCAAAAAAAGTGCCAAGTTTCTTTCTCTTTTCCTCTATATATTGTAACTTCTCATTTTTGAGAAGAATCGATTCTTCCACATTTGTAAAGAGTACAGCTCTACAAAATTTCACCTGAATCAAATAAAATGTAGTTTTACCTCCATTTGGATAGATATTGCTGAGTGTGCCTTGAGTGTTTTGTCTATGTCCAGTCATTGCTTTTTTGATGCTCTCACAGGTTCAACACCAGCAGACCTATTATCTACAAGGTGCCATTTTTGCCACTGAAAGGAGAAGAGCAGACATTTTAGAAGATCAAAATAGAAGAAGTCACTTACAGTGTGCATTTCACAGCACCTCAGTGATTATTTTTGTCTCTTGTGTCTTCATGTAAGCCTCCCTGCCAGTCTTCAGTAGCCTGGTCCTTCTCCCAAACGTGTAGTGTATGTCTGTATTTGTCTGGTTCTGAGAGTGGATGTGTGAAGGTTGACCCTTGTTTTTTTTGGTGCATCACCTCTATTAGAGTAGGCTTGTTTTTACCTGCATTTCTCTCTCTTCCTTTTCACCCCCTTTTTATATCTATATATATGTGTTTTGCACTTGCTGGAAAAAACATGATGCATCAAAGGGAGCTATCCCTTATCTAGAGACTCTCTCCTCCAGCTTCACTAGTCCCACAGGTGAGAGGAGAGTTTCCATGTTGTGGGGAGAAGGCAAGAGCTAGGCCTCCTTGCCCCGGGTGCAATCTCTAGTGTCAATAGTTTCAATGCCTATTATGTATCTTGAGAAACCTCATACACTTACCCTTCTTCATGACTTCAATAGAACATATTTGAAGCCACTTAAAGATCTTCAAAGCATGACTATGATCTTCATATCATATTTAGAAATACAAACATATATCTTTAGAACTGACCTTATAATTAATTTTAAGGTCCTCAACACCTCATATATAGAATCAAATAATCTCTCTCATCCTCAAACACTATCAAGTTTTTTTTGGAGCATTCTCATCTTCATAGCTCATTCAAAGCATCTTCAAAACTGCCTACATAGATTTTTGAAGCATACAATTTTTCTTTAGTGCTCACTGATTTCATCATTCCATCGATAAATACCATCTTATAAGGTCTAGACAAAACATTACAAGATGCTTTATACTTGATGTACTGACCTCAAGGCTTATTTGACCAATCAACTTCGTAAGAACCTTTGAGATTAATGAATTAGATTGACATCAATGAAAGAATAATGCATCTTCATAAGAACCTTTGACATTAATGATAACATTAAATATCAAAATTCAACACTCAAAAACAATGATCAACAATATCTCCCTTAATCAATGACAATGTTTAATAGAATTGTCCATGTGGTAGAATATCGTTAACCTAGGACTTTTCAGTCAAAAACACATGATAAAAAATTTATTTTCTATGAATTCCTTAAGTTATTCATATGTCATCATCTTGAAATCCCAAAACTTATTATATCTATGTAGCAAGATAAAAATTAAAAAGTCTTTGGGTCATTGAGATCCACCCATGTGATGTAATCTCAAAAACCCAAAGCATGGAAAGACTAAGTATAACTTAAAAGGTTCTAAAAATGTAATGTTTCTAGAGCTGTCCATATGTCATGATCTTAAGATAGTATCCATGGGACTCCATAACATAGTCATGAAATTAGAGGTAATTCCATGCCCAACCTACTTCTTCATTTTTCAATTGTGCTATTACTAGAAACTATTTACACCCAAGACATTAAAGGAATATATTCACTTACATTTATTGGGGTGCTTTTGAGAAATATAAGTGCCTCTCAATGCCCAAAATAACTTACAACCAAGTCAAAGATTATGCATGGCTAGACCATACTATTGTCAAAGGCAAGCTTAGGTAACGGATAACCAAGGGAGAGAAATTAAACGTTTTAGGCACTGTTTATTTGGTGCCTATAATTAAATTAAATCTAGACATTAGGATGTTTATGGCCTTGTTAAATAGGTTATATAGTTTTTATTAGTATCACCTATGTGGATGAATAATGGGTGCCCTTAATGACTATAATTCTAATTTCTAATAAATTCGTGGTACTTGGAGACGTCATCAATATCATAATCAAGGCACATATGCTCAAGTTTGATGAAATTCCACCATATTGAATTTTTTTAATGATGTCTATGTAATGGATGCCATCATGGGGAAAGTGCATACAATCTACAAGTGGCCCTAGGAACCGTCCATAGAGTACGTGAATAATAGGGTATGTGATGATTTTTCTCTACTATATGTTTATAAGTTTAGGAGAGAAATTAATATAATTGTAGAAGAGGTATACCAAATGATATACCAATCTATTTATGGGTTATCCATACCCCATATTCCATAGAACATAAGGAAAACTATTATGAATATGGGAGACTAATGGATTTATCCTAATTTTATTGTAATTATGATATAAGGAACTAAGGTTACCCCTTTGAATCTCCCTTATTTTATTCTTGTTAAAGTTATAGATTAGGAGATGGCATTTAAAATTTAAAAAAATATAGATGAGAATTTAGATACCCAACATGAAGGATATTATTGAAAGCTTTCTCTAAACATCAACCATATGGAATACACACTAAGGAGGCACCTCACTTTAGTTGTGAGGACCATAACCCACTATGGGCTAAGCCATTCATAGTATATAGATTGGTATCTGAAAGGCAAAGTGAGATAGTACATCAATAACCTTATGAATAAGGGAGTCCATATTCCATATGACCATAAGAGATACAAGAATGATTCCATTTTCAAGAATGATATAGGTCATTCTGAGTCTATAGGCATATGACTCAACATAAAATGCCTATGGTGGTAGCCAAAGTAATTTAATATGATTATTCCATCATAAAGGAGTAGGAAAATAAAAGAGTATATCAAACAAATAAGCTTGTAAGCCATCGATGGCCTTAGACACATGCTCAATTTTCACCCAACCACAATCATCCATCCTTGCCACAAAAAATAGAAGTTGGCTTGTCAAGGAAAAATGCCCCTTAGGGAGAGGTAAATCTCTGTCTAAGAAATAAGATCTTAAAGAGACTATGAATTCCTCAATTAATTACAATAGTGTGGTCTCTTATGGAAACAATAAGAGCTTCATATCATTTAAGTAAACAAGTAGTAGCATTTTCTTTGGCACCATTTCCCCCATTGACTACCATCTAGAAGGTAAGTATCCTTGCATTTATAAAAGGATGTCTTACATAAATATCAATCAAAGTTTCATTTTCAACACCTCCATCTTATCCACATGTGATTTATAAAATTCTAATGCCTACATCCCCTATTTATCCTACCATTAATACTACACTTCCACCCTCCATTATTGTAGTCCTTTCATCATGTACTCCATACACTTCAGGGAATGTCTCTATGACTACCAAGCCATCCATGGTCACCTATTAGAGGAATCCCAAGTCTCCTCTAGTTTTAACTAAACATGTGCCATTGAAAGAAATACCTATCAAACATCCACTTACCAAAAGAGGTCTTCTTCATGATAAATCAAAAGAGAGAAAAGAGATAACTAAAATAAGTACAAAATAAATGGAATTTGTCCAGGTGTTGGACAATGATGAATAAGATAAATAATGGGTAAATAAAGAGGAATGGGCCTACATAACAAACATAAATCTTGAGGAGGAAATTTTTTTTATCTCAGAATACAGATGAAGAGGAATATATAAACATATAGATATTGGGAGAATATGAAGTAATGAAAGAGGAAAGGAGCTTTGATACCAAACATTATAGGTAGATGCATAGTCCACATTACAATAAGTCCCTACTCTAGTCCTCACTTGAGTATTTGTAGCCTCAAATTTAAGTTTCTCCCTTGCTACCACTTCAATATCAATTATTCCAATAGATACATCAACTACCATCTCAAGTACATATAATTTCACTAAAGAGTAAAAATAGGCTTTGAATAAGGTGGTGGAATCCCTACCTTTTTCTATTATTATTAAAGATTCTTAAATGGTTAATTTACAATTCAGTAGCCCAACTATTGCATCTCTATCTCCATTTAAGGCCTTGAGGAGTTATTATAAAGAAACTCATTCATTACATCCTCATGCTCACATTGAGTAGACTGAGAAACATGTTAATGATTATTTAGGTCCATTCTTTGATTTTTTAAATTATATTATTCATTCAACCACTACCTCAATAATGGCTAGGCCTAAAGACCCTAAAAAGGTATATTTTGAAGATTTGGTCATTATCTCCATCTTCAATCCCCGAGCCCTACAAAGACCATTTTCTTAGTTATATTTATCCATATCCTAGTCAAATCCAATTGAATCCTCCATAATGATTGTCATAATAACTTTATGGAAAAATAGATATGTAGTAAAGACTACACACAAGAAGATTTATTCAGAGTGGAACATCGTCATTCTTCCACTTCCCCAAATCCCCATCCAAATAAGTTCTTCCATGATACCACTAGTTTTCATACCACATTCCATTACCCTAGAAGCCACTTAAGTAGAAGAATAAGGATATCTTATTATGCCTACCTGGATTAAAGAATCACAACAAATGAAGAAAGACATGATGGGTTTATTCCTCACTAAATTGCTTATAATAAGAACCCACTTTGACAAGAAGTGTGGTACAATTCAGAGAGTGAAGAAGAGTAAAAGAGTGGAAAATATCACAAGGGAAGAATTGAAATTGAATAAAATGGAAAATATGTTCACCCTAGCTAAGAAATAAAATAAAAGATCAGACCAAAGACATTATAACATTGAAAAATGGCTATGGCTAAGGGTGAAAATGTTATAGAGGGAGTGGATGTTGTGTAGGGAGAGGGTGTTATATAGGGAAGTGGGATAAAAGGGGTTAGAGATAGAGGAGTATGAAATAAGAACTCTACTAAAAGACAAATTTTCCTACATGCTAGTGATGAACTATTTAAATCCCAGGTCAAGAAGAATGGCCTCTCATGGATTGAAATGGTTAGAGGATCTGAACCTATGAGTAGTGATTAGGAACTTTTTACCTATACGTTAGATAATTAAGTACTCCTATAAATTCTAGATTAATATATCTCATAGGTTGAACATGAGTTTGAGAATAACCTAATTGGTAAGTTTAGTAGTTTCAAACCAAATATATGTTTTTAAAGTACTATAACTAGAAAAAATGAAACCTAAAGGGTATAGTGGAGATAAAGGATTTATAAAATGGTTTTTTTCTATTCTCATTTACATCGTATGAGGACTGTATCCATACTCTTGAAGGAGGAATCTGATATTTTATAAAGTTGGATATTACCTTAAAAAAGCCAAAATTTGCCTTCAATCCCCTTATAGAACAATGAAGAGTGATTTTGATTTGGATTAGACCGCCATCCCTCCTGATGGAGTTTTTGAAGGCCAAAATTTTGTAGGGGGTTGTAAGATCCATTGGGTCCCTTATTTTAGTTGACCTTATGATAAGAGCAAGAAATATATATTTTATTTCTTGAGTGTGTGTTAATTTGAAAATTGGCAGCATCCTACCTAGATCAATCTCATTAAAATCTAAACTAAGAGTTTAGAGGTAAAATATTATGTACAAAAGGGCTAACAAAAATTTCCCTAACTACAACATTTTTGGCCACAAGTGTAAAAATAACAAATTTTTTTTGAGAAGACAAGTTATAATTATTAGTCCTTGAAAAACAAGGGGGTAAAAAAATGTGGCCTAAATACAGACATCAGTTCTCCAAAAAGCTACAAGGAGACAACTCAACTCATTAATGAAGTAAAGCCTTACACTTTGGGTCAAAAAGATCACAATACACTTAATTCTCCCCTGGGTACATTAAAAGTGGTGTTTTAAAATAAAATTAAGGAAGAACCATTGAATAAGGAATTGTACCTATTAAAAAAGGATTCCATAGATGAGGTTGATAGAATTAAATATTTTGAAGGAAATAATATTGGCAATAATAAGTTGTTGGGGGATTTATCTTGATTCAACCTAAGACAAATCAAACTATTAAGGAATTAACTCAGGTGAATGCTTTTTATAATCCTCTTCAATCTAGAATTAAGTTCTAATCAAACATAAGGAAACATATTGATGAAAATTTACCCCTTAAAATAATGTAAAGCTAGTTTGGATAGTGTCTTATCATTCTTAAAAAAATACTGGGCACTCTGGTAAGAATGTCTATTTGGATTTCTCCACCCCTAAAAAGGACTAGAGATCTAATACAAATAAACTAGGAAGGAATCCCTTCCATACCTTCAAGAGGGAACCTTTTATTGATGATTACATCCTTTTATGGGTGTGCTAAAATCTTAGTTCCAATTCTAGTTTACTTTAATGTTTTTAGCCATTATATTATTACTATTTTGATTTGCCCATTACCAGGGGGTAGTTGAATGAGTATGATTTTGAATTTATTCTTCAGTTGCTAGACATTAAATTTGGAAGCATTTGAAAACTTTTATTTTGAATCCCAGCCTTGAATTTATCGATGAAGGATTGGATGACTATTGATTGAAGGTTTAATTAGTTGACCATTGGGTTTTAATATGAGCCATCTGCTTTTTGAATTTCATTTTTTGGTGGCTTTTCATTTTTTTTAATCTAAGACAAGTTTTATTTTGTATGGTTATCCTTATCCCTTAATGGTGTTTCATTGATTTCCTCTTTGCTTGGCTGAATCTATTGGGATTTGTTCCTCTGTGGTTCCCAAGATTTGGCTCTCTCTTTTCTGGGTTCCTCTTTCCATTTTGGTGAATGGTCTCTTCTATGTGGGCATGTTGGGGCCCTTTCCATTTCTTGTTAGTTTTGTTAATTATTTTTATCTCTTTATCAAGGAGACGAGATGGATTCAACACCATTCAATGGTGGGTTTACCTTAATCTAAACAAAATAAAATCTCAAATGGCCTTATAGATTATATAGAGAGCTTATGTGATTTTTTAGACACATTAGGGGAGGCAATGAATGAAATTTATAGAAGAAGGATAAAAAATATTGTTATAGTAGTAAATCGTTTAGGATACCAAGGAGATTGCATACAATGTATAAATCACAATGATAGGGTTTTATGACATCTTTAAGACAATTAGGAATTTTAGTGGTGAGTCATAACTTGAATGGGGAAGAATACTAAAATTTTAGACCCGATTAAAAGAACTTGAGAAAATACTCAACTTCTTCGTTCAATGTACAAGAAATAATGCATATATCAATTTGAATTTAATAACTACATAGGAGGCATATTGGGCCTTAAAATTTGTAATTCCAAAGAGAGATGGTGTTTTCAAGTGCCACACTCAAATGAAAACTTTGATAACCAAACTAGTAGGCCATGAAAAGGATGTTATTTAAATTTTGAGAGAAATGAGGGTCACATATGTGATAATATATATGGGGTAATTGATTAATAATCCCAATTTTGATGTGGTGGTGTTTTAGTGAGAGTGATGTGTGGTTTTATATGAGGAAGCATTTTTCGTTGTATGACTCTAAAAATCACCAAAAACATTCATTCTCCATTTCTTAGTTCTCTTGTTTAAAAAAATTAAAGGTTCTAACAGATTACTTAATGTTTTGGAAAAATATATGCTCACACGTCAACACATGTTTTCCTTTTCTTGGTGATTAGTTAGATAAAAGAATGCACTAGCTAATGTCATCCTATAACGCCAATATCCCATTAGATTTAACATTGAGTGGTTTGTTCCTCCTACTATTTTTTTTAGTAATCAATTATATCTCAATACCTCACATCTAAAGCATGAGATAACTATTTCAAGAACCTATCTACCATCTTCAATAATTTTGTAAAGTTTAAGTAATATTACATTTCACATTTTTCTCAATGGAATCTTCAAGAAAATATTTCACACTTTTTGCATTGATATTTTATTCAAAATTTAAAAAGAGAGTAATTATGTTTTTATAATAATGAACATCTCTACAAATATATTTTACTAATATAATATTTTATATTATATCTAATGTCCTGATGAAAATCTAAGCTTAGTCATAGATAGTAGCACTATATGTAGATCACCTCCACAAAATCATTAGCTATTGTTTAAACTCCCTTTGAATTGTTTAGAGAGTTATCCCAATATCCTAGACAAGAGTATCTAGAGAGACTGAATGAACATTATAATGAGGAAGATTGTATTGTAGATCCCACAACCAATATGAATTGTCCACCCCTCCACCTCACCATTAAATATCTCCTTTTTAAAGGTGTGGAAGGTATCCATCCCCTCGGTCTATTATCCCACATGTTTGGATGGACAAGTAAATATCCATTACCTCAATTTAGTCATTTCAACCCCTCAATATTATATGAAGGAAGATAATGAAGATCAAAATTTTGATCAATAAGTTTGGGATCCAATACCTAATATTGCATTGTACCTATAGTGGAGGTTGGAGTGACAAGAATGATATTATATTGCATCATTCTCCTCCCTTAGTGGAGTTGGTAGCATCATTTTATTATACAATTTTATGGAATAGTTATATTCATAGCCTTTTTTGTTTTTGTTCCACATGATTATTGTAAATTTTAACTTTTCTTGATTTTAGGTAGCTTTGGATCTTGTTACCTTTGTATTGGGGATTTTACATCTGATGTGATTATTATTATTTTTTTATTGAGGTTTAATTTCATACCACCCAAATTTTTAAATAGGCATGTAATTAATTTTTTGTATCTAGATAAATGTGTGTGTGTGTGTGTGTGTGTGTGTGTGTGTGTGTGTGTGTGTGATATGATAACTATTATATGTATATTTGTATTTATAT
>JARHVA010002038.1:1762500-1797500 GCA_037957365.1 Torreya grandis
AATTTCATGGAATTGGGGGGCCAAAAAGGGGGTCTTAAGTGGATATGTTTTACCTAAAAAATAAGAAATCAGCAACTTGTAAGGAATATTTGAGACATCTAGACTCAAAATTTGAAGATGTCATAGGAACATGAATTTTAGAATTTTGAGTTTATTTTCATACTATTTTTTTTTTGAAATGGTCAAGTATAAGTAGATCAAAAATCAAAAATTTGAAGAGGTAGTACTATTTTTTTAAAAAATAGAGAAGATAGCTTTCTATACATCCCATCATTTTTTAAGCATTAGTTAGTTTTTCTAAACCTTTGGTGAAAAGTTAGATAATATCATATTGTTTGAAACCTATATTTAAAAAAAAATTAATTAATGAATATTTACTTTTTACTAATTTCACAAGTCAATAAAACTTATAATATGATCAATAATGTATAACCCACCGTGCACCCCTAACTTCCTCAAAATATATCAAAAATTAGTTTTTTAAGAATGTGTATATAATTAGGTATATTTTTCAACCATATAATGTTTTTTTGGTTTGAGTCAATGAATCAAAAGATATGTAAATCAATATGAACATATATAGTTTCAGCATATAACACTATAAAAAGACACACATAAATAAATATAGATAAAAACCTTAAAATAATAAAAATTTAAGAAAGTTTTATATTTAGAAAGAGGAGAGTATATTCAATAGTGTATTCATATTTTAATGTGTTTTAAAAAAAAAAAAAATTTCATAGTGTTTAGCATGTTTGAAGTTACATTTTATTATTTTTAGTCAAAAACATGCATTTGGTTGTGTTTACAATTTGATGCTTTAGGCTTAGGAATCCAAGACATTACCAAGCCTTGAGGAATGTGTTTAAAATATTAAAAAATAGAATAGTGTACACTTAATTACTGAATACATGGAATATCTTAATATTGGTTATTAAAATTACGTACATATATTTAGTCTTTAAAACCACACATGTGGTATTATTGTTATAAAAGCGTGTATGCAAAATAGTTTATTATTAGATTTTCATGAATAGTATATAAATAAAATAAAAAATTACGTATAATTTTATATTTATATAGGTATGCATATCGTTTATTATACTTTAAGTTATATTTTAGTTATATAGTTTCATGATGTAGAACATCACAAGGTAGTTTGAGAAGTTAGTGTGTTTGACTATTTCATGTTAACCATTTATAATTTAATATGGGTGTGAGGGGTATTTTAGGATTCCATATGATGCATTGAATTTATTAATAGTCCTTTAAAAGCAAGATTTAAATTTTTTAATTTTAATTAGGCTTTGTGAGGTATTTTGGGATCTTGTGAGGAATGTGATGGTTGGTGAATGTTTGTGTAAGTTACTAGGTGGCATATAAGTGTGTGTAAGGTATTTTAAATGTGAATATAATTAAGTAAAAATTCAAATCAATGAATATGTAATTGCCTCTCTATGTGAGGGTTGGCAAAAAAAAAGTGTTTTTTAAAAAGGTTTGTCATCTTAAAAAGAGAATAAAAATCATGTAATGTGTTAGTGTGTGTGTATAAGGTAGGAAGGATAAATATATTATAATTATAGAGGAGGTATGTTTGTAAAATATGGATAAAATATCAAAAAAATCAAGTAGACTACTTACCTTCTCAAAATTATGTACATGACTGTGTATATGTTAAGAGAATTGAATAAAAAAATGGTTTTAAAGATCCATTATTGAATTTCAGAGATACATATGAATTTAAGTACTATTTTTTTTGTTTTTATTCATGATTATATTTAGTAATATGATTATTTTTTAGTATTTTGAGGTGATAACCTATAACACAGTCCTAAGAGAGCACAATTTTGTGTTTACTTCATCCAAGAATAAGACTTAACAAGTGATAAGAAGGTTGGTAATATTTAGTTGATTTTATATAGGGTGTATTAAAGAGTGTAAAATATTTACTTATTTTGGTAAGCTATTTTTAGGTTTAGACATCTTTAGAAGTGAAAGACATAAATGTAACCTTCACATAGAGTCCTAAAGAACACTCTAAATTCTATAAATTGGCCTTCTAGAGACATTTTATGATTGATAAAGGGAAAATAAGTATTATAAAAGGTAAATGGAGTTGGGTAAGACATAATAAATGTATTATATGTGTTTGAAACCCAAAATAACCATTTTTCTATGCTCTTAGCCCCATGCAGACTTGTCATGACCAACCTAGGGTTTCAAAACTTGCAATTAGTATAACTTTCATTCCAACCAACCAAATTTGATTTAACTTTGGGGTGTAGTGTATTTTCATACGCTATAAATTTTGTTTTGGTATAATACTATACATTATGGTCACTAGGACTGTGGGATTAAACTAGGCCTAAAAATACCTAATTAGCAAGAAGGGAGTAAGAGAAAATGTACTTTCATTGAGACTTATGACATGATATTTTTAGTGAATGAAAAATAAGATAAAGGGTATCAAAAAGTGTCTTAATTTAATTGGAAGATTTGTATATTATTCTCAAATGATATATTTGTGTGAACACATGGCTACATGGAATAGACATTAAAGAAAGAAAGCGGAGATTGCTTGAGAGTTTTAACTTAAGGAGTGAGTATTATATTTTGATATATATGGGAGTGGAAATACATAGGTGTATGGCCATATTAGAATTCATGAGAAAATAATAACCATGGGATCATCTTTTATTCCTTTAGGCCTATGAATCTATATGGGGAAATGAGAAGTTTGAACCAAGGAAAAGAGAGTGTTTGTGTATGAGATGATGATGATGATGATGATGGTGATAAGATGAAGAAAGTTTAGAGGTAGAAGAAGGGTGGTGTGTCTTGGAGAGAGAGGGAGGAATGAATGGGTAAGAAGGAGGCTTATTAGCCTAATTGAAGGCAAGAATGATCAAGGTGTCAAAAGACATATAATGTACCTACATGAATCAAGTAAATTAGAGATTAGAGAAATGTTTAAGGTAAAAATTAGAGCCAAAGAGATGGTTAATGAGGTTTTAGGCATCATATCTACATCATTTTAGGATGTTTGAGAGTGGTTTTAGACCTCTAAGATCTATAATGAAAATTTTAGGTTTTGAAAGATCCTATCATATTTTATAATTTTTTAGATTCCAGGGTTTTAGGGTTCCAGAATTAGCCATATTTCAGGGTTTTAAGATTTTAAGGAGACATTATAAGAAGTATGAAGTTTGAATGAATGGATTTAGTTATGATATAATAGTAAGAGAACATCTCTCACAAAGTTCCACATGTAAATCCCATTCCATTCCCTTTGCCTCCCTTAAGGCATACACTCTGGGAGAAATGCATCAGTGAACCCCTAGTGCATATAAGAACCATCTAATACACAAAGTAATACAAAACATGATTTATATTTATGGGTTAAATTATAACATAAATCCCATAAATAAAACACATGCATCACTTCTTTCATTCTATATATCATGGATATTTCAACCATGTTTAGATAAATTTAAACATTAGTCAATTGGGGCAATTTGTGATGTGATTTGGACCAAATTGAGCCCTGTGAACCTAATTATTAGTTTAAATTATTTTAATTCGGGATAAAATGATTTTTCTATGGTTTAAATATTTTATGATTTAGGGTTTAAGGTATATGGCTAGGGTATAGGGTATAGGGTCTAATAAAAAAAAACATTTGGGGCTAATTTGAGCTCATTAAACCTATTTATGACTATGGAATGTGATTTTTGAAAAAGTTAGCCCCAATGTTATAATAGTTTTAGCTAATTAGTCAATTAGGGAAATAATTGATTTGATTTGGTACAAATAGAGCCATATGAAAATAATTATTACTCTAAAGGATTTTAATTAGGTCTAAATCAATTGATTTAAGGTTTAGGGTTTACTATTTAGGGATTATAGTATAAAGTTTAGGGATTATGGTATAGTATATAAGGTTTAGGTTTTAGGTTATAGTGTCCAATCAAGAAAGAAATTTAGGCCAATTTGAGTTCATTGAACCTATTTATGACTATAAATTATTATTTTATGATCAATTATCCCTAATGCCATCATGAATTGAAATAATTAGTTAATTAGGGTAATTAGTGATGTATTTTGGGCCAAATTAATCCTTGTGAACCTAAATTTTACCCTAAAGGATGTTAATTTCAAATAAATTGATTGGTTTAGGGTTTAAGGTTTATGATTTAGTGTTTAAAGTTTAGGGCTTAGGGTTTAAGGTATTATTGGCATCAAATTGTGCACCCTAGGATTATTAATTTATCTCCTATAATTTGATGAAACATAGAATAATATATAAAGCTTGTGGGAACTTGTGAGAGAGATGAATATCTAGTATTATAAGGTCTAGTTCCCTAGATCTTATTTGTATTGCTTCTAAACTAATCTAACAACTTGGTAATAGAAAGAGTTTAAGAAAGGTAACTAAACCAACTATAAAGTGATACAAAAATGTAAATTATCCTCACACTTGACTAAAAATTCAACTTGAAGATGAAATATGTGCTTTTTACACAAGACTCACAACCTTAGATCTATTATTACATCAATGTTTCACAAACTAGATTCAACAAGGTGAATGACTCTTATGAAGGAAATGAATGAAACCAAAGGATTCCATTCATGGATCATTTATAAGATCTCTACACTTGAAATGAGAACTAGTAAGGACTTGTAACAATAATCTATTTGCTACCTGGTAGACCATAAAGAGTACAAAGCTAGCAAACACAACTTTTACTAAACTAGACCAACATGATTCAAGTCATAACATAATATTATAGTGTATGAGTGGAAATAATAGTTTTATTATTTCTTCAAGATTTTTTCATGTACAAATTTGGCTATATTTTCCCCACCAACCAATGGAGGTTTCTAAAACAAGCCAAAACAATGCATATTTATAGCCTAGAGAGAGAGAGAGAATAAGCAAGATGAAGTCCAAGGGTCAATTAGACATGTGTCCATCTAGTAAAGGGAGTTAAATTTCAATGTGAAATAAGGTGAGGTGAACCATTCCAATTCAAGAGGTACACTTGTCAAAATAGATCACAAGGAAGGTGAAAAGTGGTAGAAAACTACAAATTTTACATAAGAAACTACCTACTTGAGTTGTCTTACAAAAATCCTCTTTTCTCTAAAAAACATGAAGTATGATTATTTTCTAGGATACGAGGGATTACAAGAAACCTTATAAATGCATTGGTCTAGTCTTTGATCTTTACTATTGTTTTGGACATGCACAATCATCTTAGGTAGTTTCAAAAGAGTTCATTCCCATGCATCCTAACCATTTAGCACTACAAACCTTCCAAATATACAAAAAAATTAGTGAAAAATGGGGAATGACACCTTTTAAAGGATTCCAAATAATTAGTTTCAATAAAAATCCTGTAAAAGGCTTCCCTAATCACTTTTCACCACTTTAACCCAAACTTCACTGTTTGGTTCACTAGAGTGGCCAAAAGTGAAGGCTTATTTGGGACATTTGGAATTATTTTTAGGAGATTAAGCGAACTTTTAGAGTTATCTCAAGTGTAGAGATTCCCCTAAAAAAATTTCTCACCTTCTAACTCTTCCTAAAATTTGCATACCATCAAAAATGGTGAAAATGAACTCTTTTTTCCCCTATTTCATATGGATCTATATAAGAAAAACACATGTATAGAACCATAAGAATGTCCTATACAAATTTTATTTTATATCCCTAGTCTATGTTTTCCATTTGGTTGCACTTTTGTCTTGATTTCCACCATCAAGTCTACCTAAGGGTTTTAAGAGGGTTTAAGGGTTTTTTAGGTCTGAGTGATTGTTCATAAAATTGTGACATTGAACACTCTTAAAAATTGAGATTTTATCACCTAAAATACCTCATCCAATTTTCCTAAAATATTACATGCCCCATGCAAGATTTTAGGAAAGATATAAGCAAAAGAAGATGACCCTCAAATAGGATTCTTGCATTATGTGAGGGTTCTAACACATCTGAGGCTCAAAATAACTTCTCTTGATGTTTCTATGCCAAAAAAATTCACATAAATATATTTAATTTACCCATGAACATTTACAATTACCTTAGAGGGCTAATCAAGAAGCCAAACTAGAATTTGCCCCTGTTTTGGAAGAAGGATCATGCCTTGGCAAACAACTTGCCTGCCATTTGTGAACTAATGGATGATGTCCTTATATTTAAATGGAATAATAGGACATGTAAACATAATATTTTAAATTTCAATAATTTAAAAAATAATTATAACTCTTGGATTAGTATATAATATGAGTTGACACCTTGTTTGGGGATAGGAAAGCAGGTTTTTGCATTAGACCTTCATGCAAAGCTTCTTGTGTGAACTAAACCCTTGACATCCAGAAACTATATCTTGTTTTTTTAGGTCCCCCTATGTGTATCACAACTTTATAAATCTCCTTTAGTTTTCAAACTTAGTGCAAGTCTCTCATTTTCAATATTTCTAAAAAATGGTCCTTTTCCTGCATGCATGGACTGAGGTAGGTTTGAGACAAAAGAATGAGTATTAGCCCTATTTTACATGAAAATTGAATATTTTAAGAGATATAGGAGGTCATTATATTAGTTTATAATGAATTTTTTTATTGGATTCTATGTCTAGGTGGTCCAATCAACCTAATTTTCTCAAAAAGAGGCCACAAAAACCCTATTTTTGCATGTTTTTGCCCAAACTGACCCATAGCTCCTATATTCATGTATTATCCATGTTTGGGAGATATTTAAACATGTTTATCATATAAAATTAAATATTATTAATATTTTATAACCCATGGAAAACTATTTTACACTTGAAATCCTCCTTTATTCCTTTGAAACAAGGCTTTTGCATGCTAACTGTAGAGACTAAGATAAGTAGGCTTATGCGGAAAGGTGTTTGAGCATTGAAATTGTTTTTTAAGAATGGGAAAACCTTTTTATTATTTTTATTTAATAGTTTCCAATTTATTGACAACTCCTCACTCCTCAGCTCATTCTTTGCATCAAATTGTCACATGCTCTTTCTTTGCTTATGACCCTGTTTGACTGTGATAGTGGGCAGGGGACTCTTTATTTGTTTTAGGTGAATTCTCTTGGAGATTTGATCAAGGTTTAAATAGATTAAATAGTATATTTTTGAATCAAATTTATATTACAATGTGAACCATCTTTCAAACTTAACTTTTTTGATCCTTCTTAGGAGTCTCCATTTGCTCACTGTCTGCCTATAGGTACCTATCAAAATCAAACCTATAGCTAAGTTTTAGGGTGACTTATGACGTATAGGAAGGATTTATGTCTTTATCCTTCTTTATTTATTTGAAAATAATCTAACCCTGATTCCCTCTTGGAAACACTTCAAATAAATGAAAACCTAGTCAATTGGTAAAGCTTACCCTCACTGTACCCTCTCTCCCCCATTATATGGATATGGTATGACCTCCAAAGGTCATTTAAAATGCCATTCCTTTGGTCATAAAAATAATTTTTAATAACTAATTGGTATGACCCTTGAGATTGTTTCCTCCACATATACAAGTCTTATCACTTTCACACATAGTGCAAACATCAAAATTTTCTTGGAATCCTGTAGATAGTACTACCCTATTTTAGTGGTTTCTTTGCCATCTTTATGATTTACAACATCCAATCTCCACTCATCTTTGGCTTCTCAAAATTTAAATAACTATTTTAGGTGGATAGGGTTACCCAACTATCTAATTTGAAAACTTTTATCATCTATCAAGTGAATTTTGTGAGGTCCCCAAAAACCTTTAAGGCCTCTATTTGACATTTTTAGGGAAAAAGGGCCTTAACACAATCCAAGGTTTCAATTGATGATTTGACACTTCCCTTGCCAAAATAAGATGATAAATAGGCCTATTTAGGCATTCCTATAAAAAATACTCCCAAATTGGATTGACCACTTTCTTAGAATAGTTCCAAAAGGTTTGTCTATGCCCTCAGCTATAGATGGTCATCTCTTCTATACAAGCAGAACTAAGAACACTCTCTAAACATGCAATTTTGAAGTGATTATATGACTCCATTCAAAATTTATATGCACATTCTCTCAAGAGATTAATAATCATGTCAAACTTTCAAACTTACACTTGTGACATCAACATTCTCCTATAGGTTGAGTTTTATGACTGACACATGCAAGGAAGTCATGAAATAACAAGAATCATGCAAGGAATTCTCTCAAAAAACCTCAATAGAAATTTTAAACACATGAATTATCATCCTACACTAATATTATTTCCATAAAAACATCATCTCTATTGTGAATAAAACATTTTCAAAGCAATGAGATGACTATGAATGTAAATAGCCATTTTACAAGCCTATAAGAGGTTCTCTCACAAAATTGAACTCTAAAAAATAATAATAAGAATGAAAACATATTTTAAATCATGTAGGGACACCTAAAACACACAAATACATCAATCCAAAACAATAATTTCTGAGACAAGCTCAAATAGTGACCCCCTCATGCTTGATCATGTGTAAAAAGCTGCCTACGATCAAACTGATGGTTCATTAAGGAGGATGCACAAAATTTAAAATTATTTTTATGTATTTGGAGTAGAATAAGATCCTTATCCAGCCCCAAAATAATTTCTTCCAAATTCAATTTTATAGCTCATGGTGAGCACTTGAGGTTGAGCCTTCTTTGTATGCCAAAAGAAGAAAACAAGAAAAATGAGTTGTAGACCAAATTTTTTACATCCTATTTCAAGTATGGGAATGTAAATTGATATGGGGAGGTGAAGATACCCAACACCCATATTTTTAGCTAGAGATCAGATAATGGTGGCCATACAAGTGCCCTAAAGGGCCTAAAAATGAGGAAAACCTGCCTTTTCTAACTCTAACTAAATATTGGCTTGAAAAAAAATACCAATGACCCCATATAACATTATCCACCTTTTTTCCCTACTTATGTCTGACATTTTTCCATTTTCCATTTGTACAAGTCCTTGAATCTAGCCCAATGTGGGCTCACAAGCTCTTTTTTACAAATTGAAAGTGGAAAATGCAAATAAATTACATGAAAAGAGCTTTAAAAATATTATAAAGAAAATTAGGAATAAAAACACATATTTCAATCCTTTGACTGAGTTTGACCCTATTTGACAAAGGTTAACTTTCCTTGACTTGACTAGTTCTAAGGCCTAAACTTTGGACCAAGGTTGGACTATGGACAAGTGGATGCTTATACTAAATTAAACCCGTATAAGACATGTGTGAACTTATAAAAGTTTCACCAAAAAGTAGGGGTTGGAATATTTTTACCAAAAATCTCAAAATTGGTCAACATTTTTGGCAACTCTTGGCATAAACATGTCTGACTATGTTTTGAGACTAGTAGCCTTATCTAACTAAGGGCCAATGGAGTCAATGAACACCTAAATATGAATAAAAAGGATGTGACATATAAAAAAACAAATGAAAAAAACCACAACAACACAAAAATACCAATCAAAGACAAAAAAAAAATAAAGACCAAACACACCTATGCATAGGCACTTAGGGAACACAAGGAAAACAAAAGACTATGCACAAGGGAAGAGGAGAACCTTATTAGAAATGTTTGATGTGTATCCCATTGAATGGGATATGAAGTTAATCTCTATCAAACCTTGAAAATTGGAAATCATTGTGTGGCTTGCATTTAGTAATCACATATGCGCCACTCCACAAAGCATCAAACTTGGTGTGTTTTCTATGTTTGGCCCTATCTTCATGCCATTTTAGAACTATGTCTCATTGTTTGAACACTCTAGTAATTTATCTCTTATCAAAAAATTTATTCATGAGCACCTAGTGGTATTCCATAGTCCTATGGGCATTATCTCTTGCCTCTTGCAGTTGCATAAGTTCATTCAATCTAACTTGCATTGGATTGTTTTCAAATAATTTTAGATGTTGTGTAAGTTCTAGAGTAGACATTTCTTATGAGATAGACAACCTAGCTTCCCTTCCATACACAATCACAAATGTAGATTACAATCACAAATGGGAGTAATCTTATCAGCCCATAGGTCTGTCTTCAATTTCATGTGCCATGCTCTTTGATTGGTCTCTAAGGTTCTCTTGATGATTTTGATGATATTATTAGTAGTAGATTCAGCCAATCCATTACCTTGTGGGTAATAATTGGATGAAGTACTCAAGTAAAATCCATTATTGTTTTCCCAATTAATAGTTTTATCACTCATGAGAGCTAGTGCATTATTAGAAATGATGATATAAGGAGCTCCAAACCTTGTTGTGATGCTCTCATAGAACTCTAAGATGGCATTTTCAATTGCCTCTTTCAATACCATAGCCTCTACCAACCTTATTGTTGGGTGAATATTTTTTCAATCAATGTACTGATAAATAAAATAGGTTTGATCATCCATAGTAGAAATATTGGTCAGCCAAATGTGTAGGTTTACCACATCAAAAGAGGACTGATCTTTCCTCTCATCAAGGGGAGGTTCCCTATATATATAGATATATATAAATAGAAAATAATACTCAAGAGTATGATAAACCATCCATCTCTCTTTTTATAGAGATGATGTGTGCAAATTAAAAGAGAAATCTTAGGGATAATGATAGAAAGCACTCCTCTTCTTTCAAAAGTACCATTCATCAAACCACAAGAATCTTCCTAGTAGTAATTGCAAAATGTAACCAAGGACGTAGTAACCAACAGATTGAGATGTAGCACAAAGTCTCCACCTCAGTTGCCCAAGAGTGAGATACGAAGGAAAATGAGGGCATAAAGTCATCCCAAGGTCTTTTACACATAAACAAAAAGAAAACACACTAAACGCAATTGTGGGGGCACAAAGTCTCTCCACAATTGGCTTCAAGACACCTTCTTGACTACTTTCACTAATTCTGCTTATTGAATTAAAGGGTCAAAAAATGTATTAAGGAAACAAACATAAGAAAAATTTCCCCAAAAAAAAAGTTATTATAGCACAAAGTTTGAAAAGTCACTTGCTTTCATATTTCAATAACAAAATATGATCAACAATCTGAGCTCAAAGTCTCAGTATTGTTTTTCAATTTAGGCAGAGTTTAGTTTTTGATAATCAGAGAGAGAGAGCTCTAAAACAATAAAAGAGAGTCCCTTATATAGCCTCTCCAAGAAAGACTTGGGTTTTTTTACACATCATGTTGCATTAAATTTTGTCAAGAAGATATGCTAGAATCGGGCATATTTTGCCCATTTGCTTTTCTCGATGCAGAGAAACGGGTCACGCCATTAAATGTTTGTATCACCCAATGTCTACTTGGTGGTCTACTTCTAGAAACATATCTGATGCGTGAATGTTTTTGGTCGTTCTTCATCATTCCTCCTTTTATGGTTATTTGAATTGGGTCTTTGGTTTAATTTGATGTTCTATTCTTTGGTCACTTTCTGTTGGTCTTAACAATTGACACATGGCACATTCCACTAAAAAATAGGTGAGGACATGTGGCAACATCCACATGACTCTAAGAGATGCTTATTGAAAGAAGCTTTGAAATCTATAAGAAACTCAAGATGCAAATACAAACACTTGTCGTGCTCCACAGAGTTACAACGGGACATGTGGCAGCTTCCACTTGGTTTTTGAGAATCCTACAGAGGATGACACTTGGTGCATTCTGCTTACTTCAGTAGCTTATTGGGGACCCACCACGATCTTTACTTTATAAATAGATTTAAAGGAAGAAACTGTGGATGTCGATACGTGGTGGCTTTCATCAAGATTTAGCTACCTTTGAAATGTCTTTGGGACTTATATTAGTTTCTTGCGGAAGATGACACGTGGCAGCTTCTGCTACATTTTGATGAGGGACACGTGGCACTTTTTGCTATGAATTTTGAGGGACACGTGGTGGCTTAGCGGGTTTTCTATTTCAAGGGAATTTTCCTTTGGAGAAAAAGTCTGAAGAAATTCTTTCAGACAATTTGTCTAAAGGAATTATTTCTTTGTAATTTGCCACAGGAACTTTTTTGAAGGAACTCCCTTGATCTTTTGGCCTTTGAATTGGTCCATTTGTTCCCCACCTACCCTCTACAAGGGTTGTTTGAGCTCTAAAGTTACCTTTCAAATGTTTGTAAAGGTCCACTTTAGCTTCTGGGTGCCCTCCGAAAGGGCTATTTGTCCTTTAGTTTTGCCTTAGTCAATTTTCTACTAATCTCAATAGGTGACATGTGGCAGCATCCACTGTGAAACAGGTAAGGACATGTGGCAGCATCTGCTAAGCTTTTAGAAACACTGTAGATACACTTGGGACACATTTTAGATTGATGTGGATGTTAATACTTGGTGTGTTCCACTTATCTTACAAAGGACACGTGGAAACTTCCTCAACTCTTAGAAACAAAGTGAAATGAGGCTCGATAGACGATACTTGGCAGCATCCACTAGGCTCTATCAGGATTTTGTTTTAGGCTTTTGTCTTCGAGATTTTTTTTGTCTTAGTCACTTTTGCCACAAAATTTCCTCCGCAAAGGCACTTGTATCTTTGACTTTTGGGGCACCCTTTTGAACCTGTCACTTGAACCGACCGATTAAACCAACTTTGGTTCAATGGTTCAATGGTTCATTCCTTTGTTTCTATTGACTGCTTGAACCAAGATCTTTGAAACAAGCCTTGTTGAACCAACCACCGTTGAACCTGTTGAACCTTGACAAAAGTTATTAATTCTTGAAACCTATTGACGTCATTGAACCTTTTAACCTGTTGAACCTTTGAACTAAAAAATGGTTCAAGGTTCAATTGTTAAGTGGTTCAAAGATTGCATAGAAGCTTGTTGATAGATTCTTTTGGTTGAACCAAAGTGTTGAACTAGTCTTGAAATGACTAAGCGTTGGAAACTTGTTATTTTGATTGAACTTGCCTATAGAAGCCTTTGAACCTATTGAACCATTAGTCCTTTGACTAAAAAATCTTGAATAATCCCCAATTTTGAAAGTTTAGAACAATTTTTTGAAATGGGAAGAGATATTTTGGTCTTGCAAGACCAAAATAGCTTATATGTTGTCCCAAAAATGAGTGACATTTTTTGGGTACAACACTTATAAATTAATTCATTGTAGTCGATATCCATTTGTATCCATCACTAGGAGGGTTGATCATACTAATGAAATCAACCCCCCATTGCATGAAAGGCTAGTTTACTTATATGGGGTTCAATGGAAGAGTTGCAAGCTTTTTTTCCCATAAAGAAATCACATTGAGGACATGTCCTACACCAAGAATATAAATCCTTAAATATACTAGGCCAATAATACCTAGCTCTCATTATCTTTATAGCTATTGTCTTTGGAGAGAAATGGGCTCCATCTATGTCACTATGAAACTTTCCAAGTAGGGTACTAAATTGATCATTGTCAACACACCTTAGGAGCACACCATTCACATATTTCTAAAAAAGAATACCATCTACAAGATAAAAATGAATGGTTTATAATCTAAAATAATTTTCTTGTGACTTGTTCAAGCCATTAGGACACTCACCATTTTGGAGAAAACTGATGATATCTTGTGTCCAACATTAAATTAGTGTGTGACCAACCGATTGGGGATGAGTTTGATTAACCAATACTTCATCTTTAATCCCTTGAAAATCTAAAGCTAAATTTTCACACATCCCTCTACCTCTCACCAAATTTATTACCTTGATATCAACATCATACTACATTACTTTGGTGATCTATCCAACCCTCTTCTCATTGAGGTCTTTGTTTAGAAGAAACTCTTTGGTATTAGGATGAGACACGATGACATGTATTTTATTGTTATAAACTAGATTCTTAAACTTTTTCAATCCTATTATCATAGCTAAAGCTTTCTTCTCAACAAAAGTATATTTGACCTTATAGTCCTTTAATCCTTGGATAAATAATGTAATAGGTTGTTCAATCTCTTCATCATTTCTTTGCATAAGCATAGCTAAGATTCTATCAATATTGGAAAATGTATAGAGAATGAAATATTTGTTAAAATATGGATTCAAGAGAGTAAGATATTTGGAAATTACTTTCTTGATTGCCTCAAAACTATCCTTACATTATTTTATCCAAGTAAAATCTTGGTTCTTCTTGAGCATGGTTGTGATAGGCTTCACCAAAGTTTCAAATCCTGGAATAAACCTTCTTAGAAATTTCATCTTTCCCAAGAAACTTTGTAAACCTTTCTTGTGTAGAGGCAAAGACAAACCTAGGATGGCTTCAATCCTTTTGAGGCCAATAGACAAGCCTTCTTTTGACACAATATGACCCAATAGCCTGCCTTTATGAATAGAAAAAATATACTTTTTTGGATTAAGAGAAATTCAAAACTCTCTACACTTTTAAATAATTGATTTAGATGCTTCATATGGTCATTATCATCTTTGGAGAAAACAATTATATCATCAAGATAGACAAGCAAAAACTCATTGATCAAACCTTTAAAGGCCATGTCTATTGAACTTTGGAAAGTAGACCCAGCATTAGACAAACCAAAAGGCATCTTTATATAGGCAAAGGTGCCCCATTTTTTAGTAAAAGCTATCTTGAATTGATATTCTTCATTGACCAAGATTTTATTATATCCTGAATAGCCATTAAGAAGTGAAAAGCATTGAGAACCTGCAACCGCTTGTAAGATTTGCTCCGTAGAAAGTAGTGGATAGTGGTCTTTAAGTGACACTCTATTGAGGTCTCTAAAGTACACACAAATTCTGATCTCTCCACTCTTATTTTAGATAGGTACAAGGTTGGTTACCCAAGGTGAATGCTTGATAGGAAAAATGATCCTTGATTCAATCAATTTGGTGAGCTCTTTCTTCGTGAGTTCCTCAATCTTGGGATTAATGGGCCTTTATCTTTGTCTAACAAGTTTAGTTCTAGGTTCTAACTCAGTAGTGTGATGAGATAGACTTGGATCAAACCCTTTCTAATCCTTGTATTCCAAAATAAAAACATCATAAAAATCTTTGCTAAACTCAATAAAAGCTTGCCTTTCAGAGGTAGAACATATCTTACCAATCTTTAGAAGCTTGTCTTTAAATATCAAAACTCTCTCATAGTTCTCCTCTTTGGTGGACATGCTTACTATTTATTTTCTCCTTTAATCATCCTCACTGAAAATACTCTCTAAAGTGACAAAACCTTTAGGTATTTTTCTTTTTATCAATTGAATGATTTTTTCTCCATATTGATCATGAAGTTTCTTTTGATTCTTTAAAGATAATTCTGCCTCATTTTGTAATAAGAGTGCAATGTGTTTATCACTTTCAAACACTTTCCATGACACCTCATTATCTAGAATGGAGGGTCTCATACTGAAATTGATGTGAGATTGATCCTTCTCTTTACTTACATAAATAACCACATCAAAGTGTACCCCTATCAAAACCAACCTATCAACATGTTTATTTGAATCTCGTAGTATAGGTTGGATATTGAAAGCCTCAAAGTCTTCAACTAGATCCCACACTCTATGTTTATAGGATTTGAGTAAAGGAATATTTTTTTTCACTTGGTTCCTCACTTGATGAATGATCAACTCACTATCTCCATAAAATTTCAAACTTTTGATTCCCCTTCTCTTTTCCCATTGAAGGCCATGAACCAAGCCTTCATATTCTACCATGTTGCAATTACAACTGAAAAGGAGTCTATATGAATAATAGTACTTATTTTTTGAAGGATAAATGAACATGACACTAGATCCTACCCCTGCCTTGCTCCTAGAGCCATCAAAAAATATTTCCCACATTCCTTCAAGCTCATGATCTTCAGTAGTGAGTGATGACATACACACATTTTCTTCATGCATACAATATACTCCCAAATCAATTTCTTATATGAATGCATAAGGATCATGCTCATAATTTTTAGTACCATACTCATCAATGAATAGGTTAGATATACCTTCAAGTTGAAAGGATTTTTCACCACCAATATCACCTTCTTCTTGCTTACTAATTGCACAATTCTGATTTGAATTGGTATCCATATATGGTTCAATGTGGAATTTTTCCAAGGGTTATGCTCTTATAGTCACATTTTCTCCATATATTTTTATAAAATCTATAAAATACCAATCAATTGCAAGGTATCCTCCAATATTGGTCATGAAGTCTCTTGATAATCAAATGGCAAAAGGAGGTGGAAGATCCACCACCATAATGTCTTGAAAAATTAGAAGATTTGGGCACTCATGTAAGAAAAATTTCAAACCTTTAACCAATGCCACCATCTTGGCTTCCATCAAGTTGGAACACAACCTTGATATGGGTTTAATATTTTAACCCCAACTTGTCAGTAACCACCTTAGACATGACAGTGGTGCTAGCTCCACTATCCATAATAAAATTGTGGACCAATTTGTCTCCCACATTGATTATGAGGTAAAAGGGTGGAGGTCTTTTAGATTTAGTGGATGGTTCTAAGACAAAATTAGGTGTGTTGGTGAGGGATACACTATGGTATTTTGGGGCTTGAGAGGATACATGGATACTAACAAGTTTCTCTTGTAAGATTTCCTTTTGTCCAGGCATATGCAAGATTTCCCAAAGGGAATTGTTTGTTTTGGTGTTCTTCAAGGATTCAACAATATTTAGAGAGGTGGTGCTCATATTTTATTGTATTCTTGAAGGAAATGAGGATTCCTTAACTTGTCTTGTTAGATACTTGGCATCCTTACTCATATTTTTCCCTTGAGGAGGAGTAGGGCTAGAAGAGGCTACTACATTAGTATTCATACCTTGTGTACTTAGAGAGGCATTGTTAGGACTTACTTGTGTTACTGATGTATCTCCCAAATATCTCATTTTTGATCTTGTATTGGCTGCCACTGAAGTATTTTGATTCAACACATAATTGTCTTCCACTTGGAAGTTCATGAAACTTGTTCTTTGGATGCCTCCTTCCTCTTAAACATCTCTTTGCACAAGAGCTTATTCTTCTACTATCGTATAAGGAGTAGCCCCTCTTTGATCTACCAAATCTTGTATATTTTATCCAACATCATACATAGACTAACCTTGAAACTATCCCTAATGGTCCACATGCTCCTCTCCTTGAACTAGATTGGTAGGGATTGGAACAATAGCTCTTATGGAGGTAGTAGCATTTGGATTGAATGCATTAGGTGGTCTATTGTAACCTTGTTGACCTTGGTTTCTTCCTTGATTTTTATATTGAGGAGGAGGTCTATAACCTTATTGGGTATAGTATGGAGGATTGGGTAGAGATCTCATTTATTAGTTTTGAATTTGTTTGTGCTAAGCTTGGAAAGACCAAATCTTTTCATCCTTATCTATTGCATTATCCATCTTCTTGGGAGCTATCCTAGATTTGGTATTAATATTAGGGACTTGTGATATGGTTGGAGCTTCAAGTGAGATATGAGATAGCAAAGGCATGTACACTCTTGGAGGAAATTTTATAGCTTGAATTAAGCCATTCTTAGCTGCCATGGGTATCTCATATGCCTCCATTAAAGTGAATCCTCCAATTGATTACAAAATCACTGCTATATCAGTACTAATATCTTTGAGATATGTAGGAAACACAAATCTTGTTGTAGGTCTCATAATAGGTGGCAATCTAAATAATGTCCTTTGAAACCTTTCATTGAAATCTCCCATAAACTCATTTGGACCTATCTTTATCACATTCAATTGGTGAATTAAGGAAGTGTGATCACTTGTATTTTCAAACCTATTCACCAACAACTCTCTAAAAGTATCCCAATTAGTAATGAAACCACCTTCCAATATCCTATACAAATCAAGTGCCTTACCTTTGAGGGACATTACAAGTAGCCTAATAATGTTGTGGAAGTTTAATTTTTTTAAGATATATCTAATGTTTTCAAATGGAGTAGTGGGGCCTTATCCATTGAAGTTAGGGAGATTATTGGTAGCACTGGTAGGGATATGATCATATGCAACAAAGAGGATTGGATTATGGGCATTGAATATAGGAAAGGCCTATCATCTATCCATATCTTCAAACTCTTCATATTCTTTTTGGTCTTATATCTCTTCAACCTATTCTTCCTCTTCTTCAAAACCTTCTTGTGGATCTCCAAAGGCTAATAAAGGTTCAGGACATTATATATCAAGATTTGTTTCAGGTTGAGGGACTTGGTTAAATCTCTACTAGATGATGATATAGTGAATACCATAGAGTATAATGCAAGGAACTTGATCCAAAACTAGAAATATTACCCTTTAGGAGTCACTAAATGTTGAATGAAGAATGCTTCTATAATTGTTGAGCTTGTCAAGACTAGCATTCACCTTGACATAGAACAATTAGGACTAGTTGTCCCACTAGGTTTGTCAAAACTATTGGCATCAAATTATGCACCCTAGGATCATTGATTCATCACCTAAAATTTAATGCAACATGGAATCATCTCTAAATATTGTGGTAACTTGTGAGAGAGATGAATCTCTAGTATTATAAGGGCTAGCTCCCTAAATCTTCTTTGTAATACTTCTAAACTACTCTAACAACTTGGTAATGGAAAGAATTTAAGAAAGAAAACTAAAAAAACTAATAGGTGATACACCAATGTAAATTTTCCTCACACTTGACTAAAAATACTACTTGAAGATGAACAATGTGATTTTTACATAAGACTCACACTCTTAGATCTATTGTTGCATCAATGTTTCACAAACTAGATTCAACAAGGTGAATGACTCTTATGAACTAAATGAATGAAACCAAAGGAGTAAATTCATGGATCACTTATAATATATATACGTTTGAAAGGAACACTAGTAAGGACCTACAACAATATTCTATCTGCAACTTGGTAGACCATCAAGAGTGCAAAGCTAGCAAAGGAAAATTTTACTAAACTAGACCAACATGATTCAAGTCATAACATAATATTGTAATGTATAAGTGGAAATAATAATTGTATTATTTATTCAATATTTTTTCATGTACAAATTTGTCTAGAGTTTCCCCATCAACCAATGGAGGTTGCTAAAACAAGCCAAAATAATGCATATTTATAGCCTAGAGAGAGAGAGAACAAGTAAGAGGAAGTCCAAGGGTCACTTGGAAATGTTTCCATATTGTAAAGGGAGTTAAATTTTCATGTGAAATATATGTGATGTGAACCATTCCAAGTTAGGAGGCACACTTGTAAAAAAAATTCACAATGAAGGTAAAAATTGGCACAAAATTGCTAATTTTGAATAAGATATTGCCTACTTGAGTTACCATCCAAAAATCCTCTTTTCTCTACAAAAAATTAAGTATGATGGTTTAATAGGATAGGAGGGTTTACAATAAACCTCATCCATGCATTGGTCTAGTCTCTGATCATTCCTATTGTTGTGGACATGCATAATCATCTTAGGTAGTTTTAAAAGAGTTCATTCCCATGTACCCTTACCATTTGGCACTCCAAACCTTCAAAATATGAAAACTAATTCATGAAAAATGGGGAATGACACTTTTAAAAGGCTCCTAAATCATTATTTTCAAGAAAAATCCTTTAAAAGGCTTCCCCAATCATTTTCACCACTTTACCCCAAAGTTCATTGTTTGTCTTATTGGAGTGGCCAAAAGTGAAGGCATATTTGGGACAATTATAATGATTTTCAGGATTTTAATTTAAATTTTTTAGTTATCTCAAGTTTATAGCCTCACCTCAAAATTTGTTTCACCTTCTAACTCTTCCTAAAATTTTCACACCATCAAAAATAGTGAAAACAAGCTCTTTTTTCCCCTATTTAATATGGATCCATACAATAAATTTTTTTTTTATAAAACCTTTATAATTTCCTATAAAACTTTTATTTTACATAATTATTCCACTTTATCCATTTGATTTCACTTTTGGCTTTATTTCAACCATCCAGTGTGCCCAAGGGTTTTTAGGTCTTAGTGATTATTCATAACATTATGACATTTAAAACTCATCCAAATTGAAAATTTTTCACCTAAAATACCTCATATAACTTTCATAAAATCCTTAAATTTCCATGTAATATTTTAGGAAAGATATAAACAAAAGAAGATGACGCTCGAATAGGATTCTTGCATTGTGTGAGGGTTCTAGCATGCCTGAGGCTCAAAATTACTTATATTGATGTTTATATTCAAAAAAAAATGAACCTAAATATATTTAATTTACCCATAAACATGTAAAATTACCTTTTGGGGCTCACCAAGAAGCCAAACTGGAATTTTTCCCTGTTTTAGAAGAAGGATCATGCCTTGCCAAGCAACTCACCTACCCTTTGTGAACTAATGGATGATGCCATTATATTTAAATGGAATCCTAGAGCATGAAAACATACTATTTTACATTTTAATAATTAAAAAATTAATTATAAGTCTTTGAGGAGTATATAATTTTAGTTGACACCTTGTTTGTGGCTAGGAAAGCATGTTTTCCCATTATACCTTCATGCAAATCTTCTTGTGTGAACCAAACCCTTGCCATAAAAACCATATATCTTGGTTTTTCATGTCCCCATATGTGTCTAAAAACTTTATACATCTCCTTAAGTGGTAAAAATTAGTGCAAGTCTCTCATTTTCAAGATTTCTCAAAACTGGTCCTTTTCCTGCATGCATGGACTAAGGTAGGCCTGAGACAAAACAGTGAGTATGAGGCCTATTTTTCCATTAAAATTGAATGTTTTTGGATCTATATGAGGTAATTATATTAATTTTTACCAAGTTTTTTTTATTGGATTCTAAGTCTAGGTGGTCCAATCAACTCAATTTTCCCAAAAAGAGGCCACAAAAACCCTATTTTTGCATGTTTTCACCCAAACTGACCCATAGCTCCTATATTCATGCATTATAAATGTTTAGGGGATCTTGAAACATTTTTATAATATCCAATTAAATATTTTTAATCTTTTGGAACCCCTGTAAAACTTATTTTCACTTCGAATCCTCCTATAGCCTTTTGAAACAAGGCTTTTGCATGCTAATTGTATGCACTGAGACAAGTAGGCTTATGTGGAAAGGTGTTTGAGAATTGAAATGGTTTTTAAAGAATGGGAAAAATATTTTGTATTATTTTTAATCATTTACCATTGATTTATAACTCCTAAGTCTTCCCCTCATGCTTGGCATCAAACTCTCACATGCTCTTTCCTTGCTTATGATCCTGTTTGACTATGACAATGGGTAGGGGACACTTTATTTGTTTTAGGTGCCATCCCTTGGAGTTTTGGTCAAGTTTTCAAAAAATTCCATAGTATATTTTTTACTCACCTTGATATTATAATGTGAACCATCTTTCAAACTTAGCCTTTTTGATCCTTCCTAGGATTCTCCGTTTGCTCACTGTCTGCCTATAGCTACCTGTCAAAGTCAAACCTATAAGTGAGTTTTAGGGTGACTTGGGGAATATAGGAAGGAGTTAGGTATTTATACTTCTTTATTTAGTTTCTAATAATCAAAATAACCCTGATTAACTCTTTTAACCACTTAAAACAAATGAAAACCTAGTTAATTGGCAAACCTTACCCTCACTGTACCTTCTCTCCCATGTTTTATGAATAGGGTACGACCTTCAAAGGTCATTTGAAATTAAATTTATTTGGTCATAAAAAAAGTAATCAAAACTAATTAGTATGACCCTTGATATTTTTTCCTCCACTTAGACAAGTCTTAGCACTTTCACACATAGTGCAAACATCAAAATTCTCTTGGAATCCTGTAGATAGTACTACCTATTTTAGTGTTTTTTTATCCATCTTTATGATTTGTAACATCCAATCTCCACTCATATTTGGCTTCTCAAAATTGGAATAACTATTTTATGTGGATAGGGATACCTAACTATCCAATTTTAAAAATTGGATCATCTATCAAGTGACTTTTGTGAGGTCCTCAAAAACCTTCAAGGCCTCTATTTGACATTTTTAGGGCAAAAGGGCCTGAGCATAGTCCAAGGTTCCAATTGATGCTTTGACACTTCCCTTGAAAAAATATGATGATAAATAGGCATATATAGGGATTACTATATAAAATAATCCAAAATTGGATTGACCACTTTCTTAGAACACCTCCAAAAGGTTTTTCTATGCCCTCAACTGTAGATGGTCATCTCTTTTATGCAAGCAGGATTGAGAACACTCTCTAAAAATGCAAGTTTGAAGTGTTTATATGCCTCCATTAAAAATATATATGCACATTAATGGTCTGAAGTGATTAATAATAATTTCAAACATTCAAACTTACACTTGTGACATTAACATTCTCCTGTAGGTGGAGTTTTATGGTTGAGACATGTAACGAAGTCATGAAATAACAAGAACCATGCAAGGAATGATCTCAAAACACCTCAAGATAAATTTTAAACACTTTAATTCTCATCATACACCAATATTATTTCCATAAAAACATCATATCTAGTGTGAAGGAAACATTTTCAAAGCAATAAGATGACTATGAATGTAAACTAGACATTTTACAAGCCTAGAAGAGGTTCTCTCACAAAATTGAACTCTAAAAAATAAGAATAATATTGAAAAAGAAATTTAAAATCATTTATAGACAACTAAAACACACAAATCCATTAATCCAAAATAATAAATTATGAGACAAGCTCAAACAGTGACCCCCTCATGGTTGATCATGTGTAAAAAGCTACCTAGGATCAAACTGATGGTCCATAAATGAGGATGCACCAAATTTCTAATTATTGTTATGGATTTGGATTAGACTCAGATTCCTATCCACCCAAAAAATAATTTTATACAAATTCAATTTTACGACTCATGGTGAACACTTGAAGTTGAGCCTTCTTTGTATGCCAAAAGAAGAAAACAAGCAAAATGAGTTACCGAGCTAATTTTTACATCATATTTCAAATATTTGTGTGTAAATGGATTTGGGGAGGTAAATATACCCCCCACCCACGTTTTTATCTGGAGCTCAAATAATGGTGGCCGTATAAGTGCCCAAAAGGGCCTAAAAATGAGGAAAACCTACCTTCTTTGACTATAAATAAATATTGGCCTACCACAAACCTAAAACTAACCCCATATGACCTTATAAACATTTATTACCTACTTGGATCTGACTTTTTCCATTTGTCATCTGTACAAGTCCTTGAATCTATCCCAAAGTGGGCCCACAAGCTCTTTTTTGCAAATTGAAAGTGGTAAATGCAAATAAATTACATGTTTAGAACTTAAAACATATTATAAATCACATTAAGACTAAAACACATATTTAAATCCTTTGACTGAGTTTGACCCTATTTGATTAGGGTTGACTTTCCTTGACTTGCTAGTTCTAAGGCCTGAACATTGGACCAAGGTTGGACTATGGACAAGTGGATGTTTAGACTAAAAGACACCCCTATAGGACATGGGTGAAATTATAAAAAAGTGAACAAAAAATTAGGGGTTGGCCAATTTTGACCAAAAATGTCAAAAATTGGTCAATAGGTATATGATTTAGGGCTTAGGGTATAGGTATAATTTTAAAGGCAATTAGGGATAATATAAGCTTATTTAACCTATTTGTGATTAAAAAATATGATTTTAGGCCCAATTTGTTGAGTTGTGGAGCTAAAAGCTTCACTAATGAGCTAATGTGGAGGTTCCTGGCTTACTCAGTAATCGACATCGATCAAAACTAATCGAAATCAGTTAGGGGTTGAATGGCATCGATGGAATCAATCAAAACCAATCGACATCAGTTAGGGGTCGGTCGGCATCGGTCATCTTTAGACTAACACTAACTTTTGTGCATTTCCAGAATTGCTATTTTTAGGAGAACAGTTAGTTTGCATGTAAAGACCAAAATTAGTCTTTAGTCTATTTTTCTAATTATTGTTTGCTTTCAATTCTATTTAAGAGACCCATGGGGCAGTATTGTAATTTGAGCAAGATAAGCAAGATCAAGATGATCTGCAAGAATCAAGAAGATTATAAAAAATCTTATTCCATGATTGTTGTAGACAATTCAGTAATTGAGTTGATTGTAATTGATTGAGAGAGAGAACTCTTGAGGGAGAATTACTGTACATCTGCGAGGTGTGAGGAGAGAGAGAGATTTATTCATTGTATTTTCTTCTGGAAGAGTTTAATACAGATTGGTTATTTCTTGTATCTCCTATTATTTGTTGTTTCTGATTTCTAGTTACCTATTTCTTCTAGTTTCAGTTCCATGTTTAATTGCTTATATAAAAGTAATCAATTATACTCTAAGATCCTAACAACTGATATCAGTGCGTGTTAGTGTTTGTTGATTACAGAATTCACTCATAGGGGTTTCTGATTGAGTGGGAGCAAAGCAATGGCATAAGAAAATAAACTAAGAATGGAGAAATTCAATGGCAAGAATTATCAATTATGGAGGATGCAGATTGAAGATTATCTGTATTAGAAAGATCTGTATTTACCATTGGGTGGGGTTTCAAGGAAGCCATAGATATGGAAGATGAAGAATGGAATGTTCTTGATAGAAAGGCTCAGGATCTATAATGTTGAGCCTGGCATCTTCTGTGTTTTCCAACTTATCACAAGTAAAGACAATGGTAGAGTTAATGGATACTTTGGCAAATTTATATGAAAAACCCTCAGCTTTGAATAAGGTATATCTTATGAAGCAATTATTTAATTTGCAAATGCAAGAAGGTGGATATGTATCTAGTCATCTTAATGATTCCAATACAATAGTAAATCTGTTAAATTCAATCAAAATAGTTTTTGATGATGAAATTAAGGCTCTCTTAATCTTATGTTATTTACGTGAAAGTTGTCATAATTTGGTAATGGCAGTTAGTAATACTGCATCTGCTTCAAATATCTTGAAAGTTGATGATGTTGTTAGTGTAATCTTGAATGAATAAATTTGTAGGAAAAGCACAAGGGAAACATCAGGTAATGCTTTAAGTGTTGAAATCAAGGGAAGGCAAAGAGAGAAAGGCAAGCAAGGGAAATCAAGGTCAAAGATGGGAAGTAGATCCAAATCCAGAAATGGAAGAATAACCTACTGGAATTGTGGAAAGAAAGGGCATGCAAAGAAAGATTGTTGGTTGAAGGATAACAAATAAAATCAGCATGAAGGTAATAAAGAAGCAAAAGTTGTAGGTATTGTTGCATAGGATGCTCTTATATTTTCTTTGGATAATAAAGTAGAATCATGGGTTTTAGATTCTGGTGCCTCTTTCCATGCAACCCCAAATAGAGAATTTTTCAATGATTATGTCCATGGAGATTTTGGAAAAGTTTATTTAGGGGATGATGAGCCTTGTAAAATTGTTGGCAAAGGAAAAGTGTAGCTAAATTGCAGAATGACAACACATGGGTGTTAAAGGATGTCATGCATGTACCCATCCTGAAGAGGAATTTGATTTCTATGGGAAAGTTAGGTGATGAGGGTTGCACAGTAACTCTCACAATTGAATCTTGGAAAGTTTCCAAGGGTGCACTTGTATTAGTAAGAGGTAAGAGAGTAGGTACACTTTATCTATCTACTTGTATTACTGATTATTCTCCTTCTATTTTATCTACTTCTGATGTAGATGCAAAGTTGTGGCACTGTAGGCTTGGTCACATGAGTGAGAAGGGAATGAATGTTCTAAAGTCAAAAGGTAAGATTTCAGATTTGAAAAGTATAGATCTAGATTTCTGTGAGCATTATATTGTTGGGAAATAGAAGAAAGTGAGGTTTCTCAAAACTGGGTCAACAAAGAAGAAGCACAAGTTGGAGCTTGTTCACATAGACGTGTGGGGACCAGCTCAGGTAGCTTCTATTGGAGGATCATAGTATTATGTTTATTTCATTGATGATGCTACAAGAAAGGTATGGGTTTATTGCATAAAGAGTAAATTTGATGTTTTTGACACATTTAAGAAATGGAAAGCTTTGGTTTTCAATGAGAAGGTGATGTACAGTGATCAGCTCAAGAGGCTGAATAATTTTGAGTAGGGTGATCTTGATTTGGAAGAGGTTATGATGCAAAATGAGCTCACGGGTACAAATCATCACTCACATAAAAACATAGAGACTGACGTCAGTTAGGTGGAAATCAACGTCGGTCAGGTGGAGACCGATGTCAGTCAGGTGGAAATCAACATCGATCAGGAGGAATCAACATTGGTCAGGTGCAGACCGACATTGATCAAAGATGACTAGGATCGATCACTGTCAAAAGAAAATTTGGGTGGACAACAAGCTATACATGAGTCTCAAATGCCCATAAGGATGTCTGAAAGAGTAAGTAAACATCTAATTCATTATTCACCTTCTTTATACTACTTGTTACTCACTGATGGTGGAGAACCATAAAGTTTTGATAAGGCAATGTAGGTAGAATCTAGGAAATAGTGGGAGCATGACATGAATGAGGAAATTGATTTCTTGGAAGAGAACCATACGTGGGATTTGGTTGAGTTTCTAGCTAAAAAGAAAGCACTAAAAACCAAATGGGTATACAGGTTAAAGGAAGGAGAGAATGGACAAATGAGACATAAGGCTAGGTTGAAGAAAAGATTATATGGTCTTAAGCAAGCTCCAAGACAATGGTATTTAAGGTTTGACAGGTTTATGATAGAGCATGGCTTTAGTAAATGTCAATCTGACCATTGTGTTTATTTTGACAGATTGGATAATAGTAGTTATATTATCCTGTTATTGTATGTAGATGATATGCTTGTTGCAGGTTCACACATGCAGGAAATTAATGAGCTTAAGGTAAAATTAGCTCACACATTTTCCATGAAGTATTTAGGAGCAGCAAAGAAAATCCTTGGCATGAGTATTAAGAGACAGGAAAAATCATAGTTTGATTTTGTCTCAAAAGGATTATGTGAATAAGGTGTTGGAGAGGTTCAATATGCAGGATGCAAAATCAGTAAGCACACATATGGCTACACACTTCAATTTGAGCAAAGAATAGTGTCCTAAATCACATGTTGAGGTTGAGTACATGAGTAGAGTTCCATATGCTCCAGCAGTTGGGAGCTTGATGTATGCAATGGTATGTACTAGACTAGATATTGCCCAAGCAGTGGGAGTTGTCAGCAAGTTTATGGCCAATCTAGGAAAGGAACACTAGAAAGTAGTTCAGTGGATTCTCAGATATCTGAGAGGGACCAACAGTAGGCATTTATGCTATGGATGGTCAAACACTTCTCTACATGGGTATGTAGATTCAAATATGGTAGGTGACTTGGATGGTAGGAGAAGCACCACAGGATATGTGTTCATTGTTGGTGGAATGACAGTTAGCTGGATTTCAAAGTTGTAAAAGGTTGTTGCCTTGTCTACTATAGAGGCAAATTATATTACAGTCACAGAGGCTAGCAAGGAAATGATTTGGATGACTCAGTTCATGGAAGAGTTGGGAAAGGAGCAAGAGAGTTGCAGATTGTATAGTGATAGTCAAAGTGCAATTCATTTGGCAAAGAATTTAGCCTTTCATTCAAGAACCAAACATATACAACTTAGGTACCACTTCATTAGACATGTATTAGAGGATGGACAGTTTAAGCTAGAAAAGATCCATATGGATAAGAACCCTCTTGATATGTTAACAAAGCCGGTAATAAAGGAGAAGTTGAATCTTCATTCAAATTTTTTTGGTCTTCAAGATTGAACTTGAAGAGGGAGAAACAAGCCAGAGATGTTTAGAGGATGTTTCTATACAGGTATAGGTGCACTTGTTTATCTCCAAGTGGGAGATTGTTGAGTTGTGGAGCTAAAAGCTTCACTAATGAGCTAATGTGGAGGTTGCTAGGCTTACTCAGTAATCGGCATTGGTTAAAACCAACCGACATTAGTTAGGGGTCATGGGCATTGGTAGAATCAGTTAGAACCAATTGACATCGGTTAGGGGTCGGCCAACATCGGTCATCTTCAGACTGACACCGACTTCTGTGCATTTCTAGAATTTCTATTTTTAGGAGAATAATTAGTTTTCATGTAAAGAGTAAAATTAGTCTTTAGTCTATTTTTATAATTATTTTTTGCTTTCAATTCTATTTAAGAGACCCATGGGGCAGTATTGTAATTTGAGCAAGATAAGCAAGATCAAGAAGATCTGCAAGAATCAAGAAGATTATAAAAAATCTTGTTCCATGATTGCTGTAGACAATTCAGTAATTGAGTTGATTGTAATTTATTGAGAGAGAGAGAGAACTCTTAAGGGAGAATTACTGTACATCTGTGAGGTGTGAGGAGAGAGATATTTCTTCATTGTATTTCCTTCTAGAAGAGTTTAATATAGATTGGTTGTTTCTTGTATCTCCTATTATTTGTTGTTTCTGATTTCTAGTTACTTATTTCTTCTGGTTTCAATTTCGTGTTTAGTTGCTTATACAAAAGTAATCAATTGTACTCTAAGACCCTAACACAATTATCCCCCATGTCATCATAGATTGAGCCAATTAATCAATTGGGGTAGTTAGTGATGTGATTTTGGCCAAATTGAGCCTTGTGAACCTAATTCTTAGTCTAAGTGATGCTAATTGAGGATAAAATAACTAGTTTAGGGTTTAAAAATTTTATGGTTTAGGGTTTAAGGTATATGTTTTTGGGTATAAGGTCTAATAATGAAGGTAATCAAGGCTAATTTAAGCTCGTTGAACCTACTATAATGTGATTTTGGGCATTATTAGCCCCAATATAATCATAGGTTGAGCCAATTAGTCAATTGGTGCAATAAATGAATTAATTTGAGCTAAATTTAACCATATGAAACTAATTATTACTCCAAAGGATGTTAATTAGGGCTAAATTAATTGATTTAGGGTTTATGATTTAGTGCTTATGGTATAAGGTATAAGGTTTAGATTTTAGGGTATAGTATCTAATCATGAAGGAAAATATGGCCAAATTGAGCTCATTAAACCTATTTATTACTAGATAATATTATTTTAGGCTCAATTAGCCCCAATGTTTTCACAAATTGAGCCAATTAGTAAATTGGGGCAATCAATGATCTGATTTGGGCTAAATTGAGCCTTATAAACCTAATTCTTATTTTAAAGAATGTTAATTTTTGTTAAATAAATTGCTTTAGGGTTTAGGGTTTATGATTTAGGGTTTAAGGTTTAGGTCATACTATTTAAGGTATTGGTTTTAGGGTTTAAGGTCCAATTACAAAGTCAATTAGGGATATTTTGAGCTTATTCAACCTATTTGTGACTATAAAATGTGATTTTGGGCTCAATTAACCATGATGTCATCAGGGATTGAGTCAATTAGTAAATTAGTAAAATTAGTGATATAATTTCATCCAAATTGAGCCTTATGAACATAATTATTATTTAATTGATGTTAATTATGGCTAAAATGATTGTTTTAAGGTCTAAAGAGTTTAAAATTTAGAGCTTAGGGTTTAAGATATATGATTTATGGTTTATAGTTTAAGGTATAGGGTCCAATCATAAAGGTAATTAGGGCCAATTTTAGCTCATTGATCTTACTTGTGATTATAAAATATGATTTTGGGCACAATTAGCCCCAATGTCATCATAGACTGAGGCAATTAGTTAATTAAGGCAATGAGTGATGATATTTTGTCCAAATTGAGCTTTATAAAAATAATTAGTACTCTAAAGGATGTTAATTAGGGTTAAATTGATTGATTTAGGTTTAGGGTTTAAAATTTAGGGTTTAGGGTTTATGATTTAGAGTTTAGGATTTAATGATTAGGGTATAGAGTATAAGATTTAGTTTCTAGGGAATAGGGTTAATCATGAATGTGATTTTGTGCTTAATTAGCATTAATATCATCACAAATTGAGCTAAATAGCCATTTGGGTAATTACTAATGTGATTTACGTCAAATTGATCATTATGAACCTAATTCTTACTCTAAAGGATGTTAATTTGGGTTAAGTCATTTGGTTTATGGTTTAGGGCTTAAGATTTAGGGCATAGGGTTTAAGGTATATGGTTTAGGATGTAGGGTATAGGGTCCAATAATAATGTCAAATATTTTTTTAACTAAACATTAATCGATAGGGTTGGTCGATTAACCATGAATAATCAATAAAGTAAAAAAATGCTTAAATTTATCAAAATCTAGAAAAATATCCATGATCCATGGAGTTAAATAAGTGAGGTGTTTGTTTTCTTTGTGAGATTACTACTGTAAATGTATCCAAGAAATAGAAAACATTTTGTGTATTATTTTGTCCATTAGATGGTTCCTAAATAGGGATGATTAGGGATAAAGAGGGATAATGATAACTAGCGAGGGAATGAATAGGGATGATAATTGAATATGAGGGTTGATGAGGGAGTGATTAGAGATGATGAGGGTCAATGAAGGAGTTTCCTATGTGAATCTAGATTGCTATAATTTGACTTTATTCTATGTGACTTTGGAATAATGTATGAGATTAGAATTGAAGAATGTATGGATTACCCATCTATATGACATTTGTTTTAGAGTGAATGGTATATTTTTTAAATGATTATTAATTATGTTTTAATTTATTTTATTTTTAAAGGAGTCTATTAGGGTGATTAGCTACATTCATGTCTAGTATAAGTTATCACATCATGACTAAAGGTAGATGTCATGTATGAGTGAATGCATACATATATGTAATAGGTATGTGATAGATGTCATGTATGAGTGACCATATCATTATGATTATATGCATGTTATAGGTTACATGATATGTGGAAATCATTTATGCATATTGATAGACCCATTGATTGAAAAACTCATAAATTATTTAAGAATCCACCTTCAAGATCAGGTATTCAATCAGGTAGGGCATACTCAAGTAGATAAATTAGGTAGGGTATTTTAAATTAGGTAAAATATGGGGTATTATCAATGGTATAAATTTATTACATATGTAACATGATTTTTAACCTCATTTCTCATTTTGTCTTTTGATCCTAAAATTCAAAAAACTAATTATTCATTGGAATGGAATTTGAAAAACTAACTTCTAAATGGTAACTCCTATAGCTTTGTAATCAATTTTAGAAGATGTTGAGCAGCCCTAATTTGTTATATTTAGTAAAATAAATTTAAAGTTTACATTTAATTTTATTTTACATAATATAAAATGTAAAATAAAATTAAATTTAAACTTAACATTTATTTTACTAAATATATCTTTGCAAACAAAATACCTCTAGTTGGAAATGAAAAATAATACATGTCTTTCAATCCTGATAAAAATATAATTCTAATTGTAATAACAACAAAAAAAGTATTTCAAAAAGGCGTATGCAATTTTAAAAGGGCATACACCATTTGAAAAGGGTGTACACCCTATGAAAAGGGTGCACACCCTTTACAAAGGGCATGCGACCTTTTAAAAATGGGGTACACCCTTTGCATAGGGTACACACCCTTTTAAAATTTCAATATTTATTTATGTTTTCCCTCTAAATTTACCTTAGATACAGGCTTGGAGAGGTCTGAACCTAACTTAAAACTGGTCATGGAGCATCCTACTTAGTTTCTAGGAAATTTAGGAGTCTTTTTCATCTTTGTTGCCACATCTAATCATGCATATTTTATTATTTTTAAAAAAACTTATATGGGTTTGTAGAGGATAAAGGGTAGTTTTAGAATATATATATTTTTTAATGTTATAATATTATTTATATTTATTACTTAATTTATACATAACATACCTCATTATGGACTATATACATATCATCACAAATTCTCCTATAACTTTTTGAATATTATTCACAAATTTATAAAACTTATTTCTCAACAATCTACACATTGTTAACTATGCTTAAAAAATGATTTTCATGAAGTTAAGGTCAAAAAGTTGTGTTCATATGCTTGTAATTTCAATTTTCTAGCTGTCTTGACTTGTAAAATTATTTAAAAATTATACATAATAAAAAATTAATAAAAAATATTCTCAACAATATTTGACCTTTCACCTATCTATATATGAAATTTCGTACAAAAATTCAATCGTTTACTAAAAAAAAGTGTGCTTGTATACATGCACTCTCCTTATCTTTTTTAAAAAAATGATCAACATATTGTCATAAATGCATCCATTTCACACACTTTTATCATCTGGGTATTGGAATTAATTATATATTTAGAAACTACATTCAAAATTTTATAATTCATGTTTTTATGTCATTGTCAAATTCTTTTTTGAAGTGTCTCTAACATTATTTCCAAGTTCAACTATTATTATTTTTAGAAAAAAGGTGTTTCTTATACCCCACCTTTTCTCCCCCATTTTTTGCATCTACACAACACATTAGGGGCTCGTTGATGTATTCATCTTAAAGTGTACACCTTAAGGATTGCACAAGGAATGGGGTGGGATCAAGTTGTGGCACTTTGTGAGATATTATCTCATAATATTATATCATACCTAAATCCCTTCATTCAACTTCCATTCCTTCTATGATGTATCCTTAAAATCATCAAACCCTAAAATATGGTAAAGTTTAAAATATGATAGGATCCTCCAAAACCTAGAATTTGTATTATAGCTCCTAGAGGTTCGAAACCACTCTCAAACATATATAAAGTATATAAATAAAAAATAAAAATATAAAACACTATATATCCATATCTAAATGTAACTATGTATGCAATTCTAAAGAATAGAATCATGTACATAGTTTCAAAGACTCAAACCACATATGTGGTCTTGGTTTGATAATTTCTGAGCCTATTTGCTAAGACTACGAACACACTTTTTTTAAACTGCATACATGGAAATGTTTGAATTAGTTTGAATGCAAAATGTGTCTACTTTTTTGCTCCCAAACTACATGCACTTAGTTGTGTACAACATTTATTTGATATTTTAAAGCACTCTTAATTATAATATAGACACATATATTATATAATATAATATTTACTATAGTATCCTTGTTTATAAATGAGTTGATATTACATTTACTTGGTTTTATAAAGTAATGAAAATAATATAGACAAATATTTGTGAAGTTATGAAGCATTTTTTGGTTCATATTATTTATCATTGTTTGTATTAATTTATTATTATTATTTATATTTGATAGGGAAAAAGAGTGGTTTTTTAAAGGCCCTAAATTTTTTTATAACAAATATAGAGATAAATAATTTAAGATCACATACAATTTTGCTTCCAGTGGCCCTTTAGAACACCACATCGAATAAAAAAAATGATTTTCCCAGTCACCAAACAACATAGAATAATAGGAAACAAAACTCAACTAAAAATAGTAAATAATTAGCAAAAAATACTCATCTTCTGCTAATGTCTCATTAGAATTTAATATATATTAAGTAAATCATTTTGTCTCTAGTGTTCTTTTGGGAGGAATAATAACTTTTTTATTCTTCCTTTCCTCTTTATTCTCACCAATAACCAATATTTATTTAGCATTGAATCAGGAGAGAAGTGGATATCCATTTAAATTTCACTTGATTCATTGCAAATTCAATTGGAGATTTTCTCTATAGACCAGGGCCTTGAAATGGTGGTCCCATCCATTTGGAAGGGACTCTTTATAACTCTAGGTGCATGAGATTTAAGATCTTCTAAAGATAAGTTGGATCCTTTGCTATCATCATCCCCTTCCACAGTAAAATGGAAAAAGTGGAAATATTTCCACCAAGAGGATTCCTTATTTATTCTAAAGTTTCTATAATTTGTAGATAAGTGTCTAGTCTAAAAAAAATGGAAGTAAAAAGGAAAAACGTTGAAGTCAAGAGTCTAAGTCCATAGCCCATCAACAACTTTCAGGTCCGTTTTTATAAGTAGATTCATGTAAATGTCTAAGTTGATTAATATTTTAGTGAAGGTATTGTTGGAGAAAATGTTAGTGGTTGGGTCAATTTTTAATAACTCTCCTAGAGTGTTATCTATCACCTTGTAGTAAAGGTTAGACCAGAATTGGAGAGAGAGATGATGAAGGTGAAACCGAATGGGTCTAATGTTGAATGGCTATGAGAGGGAGTTGAAGTGTGGAAACCATTATCTCAAGACAAGGGGATGGTGATACAAAGCCCATTGTTGGTTTTATATCAATTCCTTATCATTTAAAAAAATGAATTCTAGTACAAAAAATATTTTTTCACAAGTATAAATATTAACTTACATTACATAATGGGTTATTAGTTCTCCAAGATCTAGGGATGAAGGGTTGGGAGCTTTGGCTAGAGATTGACAAATCTAAAAATTATGGCTCTAGTTAAGAACCATACTTCATTTTCCAACACTATTTTAGTTTCCTTATTTCCAAATTCCAAGTCTGGGTGAATCGTGGTAGGGTTGAGTGAAATAGTTTTATATATGGGTGTTATTTTGGAAAAGGAGGTCACATTAATAAAGGATTGGCCCTTTTTTATTATCTAATATGCTTATGTCTTCAATAGGTTATTCCCATGTTTCTCTTATGAATCCTTATTGTATTCCCATAATATCTTACATATCCCATCTCTTTATAGTAGCATTATCATGCCTGGAACCTTAATTATATCCTCCACATTGATGAAACCTTTGGTTATTTTATTCCTCAGGATCTACACATCCGTTTACCTACAAATCTAGGATCCGTTAGTCTCTTTCCTGACTATAACTAAGATAAAAGATTTAAAATATCCATGGATGAGAACAAGAACGTTGAGAGGGTGATTTTGGGTCACCACCGAATAAATGACTTATTAAAATTTATTAAAATAAATATAATGTAATTACATGATTTTAGGTCATCACCAAAATCAAAACCTAGTTTAATGTATGAGACTTTTTTCTTAAAGTTTATAATAAGCTCACAAATATTATATGAACATCCCCTCCCTTAAATAATTTTGAATTTATTAAGCCATTCATTTATTCCTTTATGGGTCCCATACAAATGGTAAAAAGGCAAATGAAAATAATCAAAGTATGACTATAGAATAACATGACCATGTAGTTTCTTCAAATTTAACATGATGCTCCTATATTAAATAATCCAATTGATTCAAATTTAACATTATGATTCCTGATCAAATGATCCAAATATTGATGAATATGATATATGATTTGGAAACGAGCC
>JARHVA010002038.1:1802500-1885000 GCA_037957365.1 Torreya grandis
TATAGTTGGGAGGTGTCATATAACTGCATGGAAGTGCACTTCAAAATGATAGTTGTGAATGAATTTGTATGATAAAAATGGAAAATTAAGCTAGTTGGTAGTAGCTTAATATTATTTGGAAATTTCTACCTTAGATCTGTAGAGGGAAGATGTTGATTTGGAATGATAGTATTGAGTGTTTGATAGAAGATATATCAATATCCAAAATGCTCCTGATTTTATTCACTCAATG
The DNA here is from genome assembly GCA_037957365.1 of Torreya grandis. Classification (NCBI taxonomy): domain Eukaryota; kingdom Viridiplantae; phylum Streptophyta; class Pinopsida; order Cupressales; family Taxaceae; genus Torreya; species Torreya grandis. The sequence continues at coordinate 1,802,733 of JARHVA010002038.1, forward strand.
GTATGGCCTATTATGCTTCCACTAAGAGGTGCCTGATACTATAGATCTTCATCAATGTTGAACTTTTTGTAGATGAATGATCATCAATGATGCCGATAGAATTAAAATAAAATATTACTAAATCTAACTCTAGCCACACCAAAGCATTCTAAATACTAATAAACTAATTTTTCTCACAAGAAAACTATCATGCACATGGGTGAATAGGATTACACTTGCCCATCATAAATTTATTAACCTTCCATGAGATAAAAAATTAATGATCCATTATAGGATCCTCTCGCTCTGATACCACTAATAGGAATTGGAGAAGCCAATACACATATTTAACTTGTGCACTATTCAATGGAGCTGAATATATAGAGATAGATTTTAATCACACAATAATAATATTCTTCTTTGATTAATCAATATGGGACATTACACAAATATATAGGAATATGATTCCTATAATTTTTCCACTAATTTCTTTGATAAAAATTCCTATGATTAAGAAAACCACTAAACATGATATATTATTATAGCCTTTAACAATATATCTCAATAATATAATATTATAATTAATATCATAATATTTTTATATAACAATATTCCAATTAACTGATTACCAATCAATTACTCTTTACCTTTTGGTAAATACCAAAAATAACATGATGTAAAAACTAAATTTCGAACAAAAAACATTCAATTATTTTGAAATGTAATTTTTTCATTATTTTTATTAAAAATAATTTAAAAACACAAAAAATATTGAATGACTTAGGGCATTTACTCCCCTGAAGAAGGATGTTACTCGAGTTGCCAAACTCGCATGGCAAATGGAAATATTAGAGAGAAGTTTTGGTATCATGATAACAAGACTTGCATGGTAAAATAATGATTGTGAACACTCAATGACATATGTGCAAAAAATAAAAGGAATAAAAATCTAAATCAATGAGTGCCAACTTAGTTTCAAATAGCATAACTTTAACATGTATATGAAAAAAGGGTATGAAAATCTAAGTCATTGAGTTTGAGTGCTAACATAGTTTCATATAGATTAACTTCATATGTTTTATTAATATTAAAAATTATATAGATTTCCTACTCAACACATCACATTACATTAACTCTAAAAAGGCCTATAAACCTAGTAAACAATTTATGCACAATGGCCATGAAATTTTCACAAAAACTCAAGATGAATTTATCTATATCTTGTCATTGTTTAGATTTTTAAGGTAGACAAGGAGAGCTCTTGATTGATGTTAGCATACCACTTTTTAAAGGAACTATGGTATTCCTAATTTTCAGCTTCCCTTATGAAATTCATGTTCATCATGCCATTTTTCTTATATTGAAATTTAAATTCAAATTTACTAAAAGAAGAGTATGTTCTCCACCATTAATTAATATTTTACTATGTGCTAATACACTATTATTCTTAGGTTCACTCTTAAAAACTTTTTTATAACCTGTATGATGTATGTTTCATGCACATGATGTGTTTTAAATTTTTTGGGAGAATTTCAATAAAACTCAAAGTTTGTGATTTGTGAACATATAAGATACATCATTGTTGGGAATTAAACTGTCTCAACCTTGTTAATTCTTATGTTTATTTTCCCGTAACAAAATGGGGTGAGAGTATTTTAGTTGGCATTTTTGTTACATGTTGGTGCTTTGAAAGGTCATGTATTAGTTAGAAAAATATGCCTACTTATTTTTATATCATGAAAGACTCTTTTTAAATTATAATATGACCATTTTTATGACAATTATAAAGGTCAAAAGTAAGAGAATCTAATTTAAATGGAAAAGCACATGTGCACCACATCTCATGAGAGGTTTATCACATGGGAACACATGGAAACCACATCTCATGAGAGGTTGAAACATGAGTGTACATGGGTGGGCCTATGGTTGGCACATAATTTGTGCTCATGGTTGTGCACATGGACTACACATAATTTGTGCACATGGGTTAACACATGATTGTGCACATGGACTACACATAATTTGTGCACATGGGTTAACACATGATTCTGCACATGGGTTGGCACATGGTTGTCCACATGTGAGCACATGGATTGGCACATGGATATGCACATGGGTTGACACATGGTTTATCACGTGGTTTTGAAAAATACAAATGGTTTTCAGGTTGCTAAAAGTCTATAAAATGAACACTTGAGGAAAATTTTGTACGAGTTGTTTTAGGTACCAAGGCTTTGTAAAGTGCAATTTTTTTCTTATGATTATATTTTGGTGATGTTCTTGTAAAATATTTATCTATAAGTATATTGTAACCATTATTTATTTTCAATAATATATTAAAATGCTTTGGAGTGTGGGCTTTTTCTCTTGAAAGAGTTTTCCCCACATAATCACCTTGTTATGGTATAATTTTTATTTTAGTTTGTGTTCCTTATTATTTTTGTAACATGTTAAATTTATTTACATATTCTCATATCAAACTTAGTGTAAGGAATTATTTCCACTATCTTATATTCCTTTCAACTAGTATCAAACCCTGGCCAATTTTGGTTCTAGTTGTTAGTTGTTGGATTTTTTGAGCTGATCTAGTTTTGAGTGGGAGTCTATGTAGAAGATATTTAGAGTTCTTTATTGTAAGATTTTTAAGATAGAAATCACATCTGGGATAAAAAGAGGTTGAATAATTTTTAGGGAGTAATTTTGAGATGTGAAAGCTAAAGATGGAAGATCTATTGATTGAGCGAGATCTATGGGATGCCATTGATGAAAGTGTTTAGAAACACATAGATATAGTTGAAGCATCTAAGTATGATGTGATGGAATAAAAAACCAAAGTTCTCATCAAGTTGTGTTTGGCTGACTCTATTTTGATTAATGTCCATTGACAGACCACAACAAAGAAGTTATGGAAGAAACTAGGTGAGATTTTCCAAGAAAATATTTAGTTAATAAATTTTCTTAAGAAAGAAACTTTATTCTTGGATAATGGAAGAAGGTGGAAAAAATACAAACCACTTGGAAGCATTTTATATGTTGGTATCTCAATTAATATCAGTTGGTGTGAAAATGGATGAGGAATAAAGGTGTCAAATTTTACTTTGTTCTTTGCTTGACTCACGAGATTATCTTATTTTAATATGGCTATAGGAAGTACTTATATAACCTTGAAAGTTGAAGATGTTTTAGGTTCTTTGCTTTCTGAAGAAATGAGAAAGAATGTTTCTAATAGTGCTAAAGAGGCCTCAAATGTTCAAGTAAGATCTAAATAAATAGGTAAGAAGAGTGATAAGAATGAGAAATATAGATCCAAGTCCAAGGGGAGATCAAAATCTTTAAGAAAATCCAAGTTGAGATGTTAGAATTGTGAAAAAATTGGTCAATTTTGAAATGATTGTAAAGAAGAAAAAAAGAAATAGAAAAATCATGATTCTTCTTTTGAATCCAATAAGGAAGATGACAATGAATTCATTTCAGCATTGGCAACATGTGCAAGTAATGATTAATGATTAATTGATTCAAGGGCATCTTTCCATATGAACTCTAATATAAAGTGGTTTTCTATGTATGAAGAGTTTGATGGAGGCAAGGTGTATTTTGATGATGATTCTTGTGTAACCATTATTGGTCATGGTAGGGTAAAAATTAGATTTTTAAATGGAATGATTAATTAGTTTGATGGTGTGTTACATATCTCAGGGATAACTCATAACTTACTATCTATGAGAAAACTAATAGATGCGGGTGTGTAGGCTATCTTTATGAAGCAGGTTTTAAGATGGTAAGAGGTGCTATGGTGATAGATAAAAGTGTCAATATTGACACTTTGTAAAATCTTGATGCATGCATAATTGAGTGTAATAGTACTTATATGAATACTAAATCTAAGACTAATTCATTGGATAAAGAGGTGATTACTACTTCTGTAAATGGTCATGGTTTTTGGGTATCTAAAGGTGTTCATTCTATAGAGTTAAAATTTTGTGTAGAGTAGACTATGTTATGGCACCAGAGACTAGCTACATTGGAGAGAAAGGTCTTAGAAACTTGAAGAATAAAAACATTGTTAAATGTTTGAAAGATTACAATCTTGAATTTGATTTCAGTGAGCATTGTATTAATGGAAAATGAAACTAGTTCAATTTTACTTGAGTTCTCATAAATTTCATGGTGTATTGGATCTTATTCATTCTAATGTAATTGGTCATGTTAATATTCATTGAATTTCAAAATCCTCATATTATGTTTCTTTTATTGATGATTATAATATAAGGACATGTATATATTTTCTGAAGAGTAAACCTAAAATTTTTAGTCATTTTAAAGAGTATAAATCAACGATAGAGTTGTAGATTGGAAAGAAAATTAAATGTTTGATGAATTATAATGGTAGTAAATTTTATTCTAATAATTTTGATATATTGTGTAAAGATTGTGGTATACAAAGACAAGATAACTCCATATTCACCTCAACAGAATAGAGTTTAATAAAGAATAAACATGACACTGATAGAGAAGGTTAGTAGTATGCTTAGTGGTGCTAGACTTGAACAAAAGTTTTGGGTTGAAGATGTAGTCACTGCTTACTACTTGATTAAAAGATCAACTAGATCAGCCCTTATTGATAAAATGCCTGTGGAGGTGTGGTCGAGCCATAAGCCTTCATTGAGACATATTAGAGTTTTTGGTTATGAGGCATATGCATATGTGCCAATGGAGAAATGGACTAAATTGGAGAATAAGGCTATTAAATAGATATCCATCAGTTATAACTATGGTGTGAAAGGATACAAGCTTTGGGATCTAGTAGCACAAAAGATATTATATTATAGAAATGTTATTTTTAGAGACATTAAGAATTCTTATATTATACAAGAGCCATAACAAACAATAAAGAAAGAAGTGATTCAAATTCCTCCTACCCTTAAAAAAGTTGAGTCAAGATCCCAAGATAGACAAGAAGTTAAGGAGAGATCATCAAGCTATGAATCTTTAGAAGAGGAGGAAGAGGATGAAGAACCTCCACTTCATCTTGTTTGAAGGTCTATAAGGCATAGACAACCACTACAAAGGTATGAGTTTTTTTCCTGATGATTGGAGAAGCATATTTTATTTGAATACTAGTTTTAATCAACTGAGATCTGTAGAAGAAGCTTTGGGTATGAATGATGCATAATCTTAGAAGATTTCTATGAAATAAGAAATGACAGTTTTGAAAAATAATGATACATGGGACCTTGTCCCATTATCTAAATGACATAAAACTATTGGATGCAAATGGGTGTTCGATAAAAATATTATTTCAGATGGAAGTATTGAAAAGTACAAAGCACAATTGGTTGCAAAAGGTTACTATTAGGTTGAGGGTGTTGATTATGGTGAGATATTTTCTCCTGTTACTAAAATGATAACCATGATATTCTCACTTTCTATTGCAGCAATTTATGATTTAGAGATTGAGAAAATGGATGTGAAGATTGCTTTCCTTCATGATAATTTGGATGAGGAGATTTATTTGTCATAGCCAAAGCACTACATGGTGAAAGGTAAAATAAATTTGGTTTGCAACTTAAATAAATACATGCATGGTCTCAAATGAAGTCATGGGATGTGGTGCCAAAAATTTGATACATATGTGTTGAGTTTAAGGTTTGAGCGATCAAAATATGATCATTGTGTTTATTATAACACTAATGGTGATCGTTTCCTAGTTATTGCCTTATATGTTAATGATATGTTGTTTGTTGGAAATGGGAAAGTTTTAATTTTAGAACTTAAATCTCAACTCTTAGCAAAGTTTAAAATAAATCTTGGTGCTGCAAAACACATTCTTGGGATAGAGATTAGAAGTGATAGATAGAACAAAAAGCTATGGCTTGGCCTGAGTAAGTATATGAATTTAATATTACATAGGTTTAACATGCATGATTACAGACCATTGTGTGTTACTTTTTCAGTTGGAACAAAGTTATCTATTTCACAATGTCTTACATCCTCATCGGAGATGGAAGACATGAGCAAAGTACCTTACTAGAGTGTTATTATAAGCTTACTATATGCTATGGTCTGTACTAGACCAGCCATTGCCCAAGCAGTGGGAGTTCTTTCCTGTTATATGGCTAATCTCGGTAGAGTTCATTGGGATGTAGTTAAAAGAGTCTTCAGATATTTGCGAGATACATCAAGGCATTCCTTATGTTTTTATGATAATTTGAATGGAGACAAACATTCTCTTGACATTCGTGATTATGTGGATTCAGACTGAGCAAGTCATTTTGATAGCGTAAGATCCACCAATGCACATATGAATAGATGGTTGTGCATATGTGAACACATGGTTGTGCACATATGAACACATGATTATGGACATGGGCTGGCACATGGTTGTGCACTTGTGAACACATAGTTTATTACATGGTTTTGAAAATCATAAATTATTTTCAAGGTGTTAGAAGTCTATAAAATGAACAGATGAGGAGAACTCTATATGAGTTGTTCCAAGCACTGAAGCTTTGTGAAGTACAACTAGTTTCTCTTTATTGTATGTTGCTGATGCTCATATGAAGACTTGTTTTGCAAGTATATTGTAATCATTATTGATTTTCAATAATTTATTGAGTTACTTTGAAATGTAGAGTTTTTCTCTCAAAAAGATTTTCCCTACAATATCACCTTATTATGATACACTGTTAATTTTAGTTTATATGTTTCTTATTATTTTTATAACATATTAAATTTGTTTTACATATTCTCCTCTCAAAATTATTATAATAAATTATTTCAACAAACTTATATTCTTTTCAATCATAACATCATAAGCCACTTTGAAGATGAAAACAAGAACCACAAAACACGACTTTAGTCAAAAGTTTCATTAATAATTTGTACTAAAATCCTCCACATACCTTAGGTAGTAAGCAGGAAACCACCATCACCGCCTAGAGTATGATTGCACGGATAGACGAGGCAGAACATGCCGTGTGTCTCTCTCCTCTTTGTTCCGGATTATATCTTGTGGTACCTGAATGTGCCTGCGTCTGCCTCTGCCTTTCCCATGTTTATTCAGCCGTCAATTTCTATTCAGTGTCCAAAGGAAGACTGTCAACACAACTGTTGTTTTTCTTATATTATAAACATGTTGCAGCGCCAGTCGCGTTTGGGTATCCAATATTTTTATCCCAGTCCAACAACTTCGTTATATCCACTCCTTTTCTTCTAGACGAATTAAACTCAATGGAAAGGTGGAGCGGGAACATTAGAAACGATAGAAACGATGTTGGCATGAAAAATGCTTGAGAACATTAGAAACGATAGCGTAGGAATATTTTCATATGTTAGTACTAGGGTAAAATTTACCTCAGTTTGCCGTTTTTGGATTATAATTTCCCGTTTCATTCTTGTTTGGGCGAAGAAATCCTGTGGAAGGATGTGTGTGTATATCATGTAAATTCTAGAGTTGAATTTTGCAGTTGTGTACGATTTTGGTCAAATCTAAGGTTTTAAGGGATTTAGGGAGATTTAGATTGGGATTGCAACTGTTTCATATTCATCACAATACTATAGCTAGGAGTATTATCCCACAATCTGCGTGATCTCTGTTGCATGCTCATATTTTGGCTCTCTGCAGGTCTCCACATCACGAACCATTATAAGGAAAAACATCTCTATGACAGATTTAAAAAAACCGAGACAGACGTGAACAAATAGGACCAAAATAACACCATAATCAAATGAATACATATACAGAGATGGAAAGCTGGGAAGCTCGATTGTAACGTTCCAAAGTGGTCTGTCTATAAGACATCCAACTTAAAAATTATATCAAGCTTTGAAATAAAGACAGAAAAATCACAAAAACACTACATTGAATTTACATAGGGGATTGTAATCACCATTTCCAAAGCTAATAAACTATAGCCCCTGCAAATCTAACACGTTTCTCACTCGAATCCAATGCTTCTTCATTATACCATGAATTTGCCGAGCAATTAGACGACGCACTGAACGCCTCTGCTTTAAGAATTTTATAGGAGGCAGAGCATGGGGCTTTTCCCCAATCTCTCTTTACTGCACTGCCTCTTGGTTCCCAATTATCGGCATTCCAGAGGCTCGAATATATTCTCATTGTTTGATTCTTCGGGTAAGAGACGCCCAAATACTTTTCGTTCTTAAACAGTCTCACGGGGATTTCATGCACATCGAATCTTCACAGTGCCACCCACCAAAATGTATATTATAGTCATGATTATTATCTTTTTAAGATGGTAGGACACGGTCATGACAGATATTTAAGCCGTCAAATTGAAAAAAGAATACTAAAACTAGTTACAGATTTTGAAAAGGATTCCGGAGCATACAGACTAAATGTGGAAGCGTACAGTGGGATCAAACCAGAGGCGGAATTGCATTCGTGATTTCCTAGCCCTTGAGAGAAGAGATCAATGAGCATAATATACGTACCCCAAAAGGAACTCGAAGTCTATTTTTTCGTGCTTATGCGCTAAAACATGGAAGCAATGTCACAGATCAAATGCAAAATATATCATTACCATACCGCCACTAATTTGATGACTAAATATGCATGGTAAGTAGTTACAGCGCCTGCTGAGTTTTGAATCAGACCCAAACTTGTATTAAAGCACATGTAGTAAGGGTAAATAGAGTAAGGTAAGAACAGTTATTTGCAATGGATTAAATATTGAATGCGTACCTGAGGACTGGTCGAGAGTAAGCTGCAATTTCTGGTCACAACTGTTGTGTGGGTCGAAATAGCAAGTTCGTTAGATTTTGCGTGGTAAGCTCTCAAAGGAACAATTGATGGCAGAGCAACCAGGGATACAACAGCTGAATTAAAAAAAGGTAACATGGTGAGAGTAAATAAAGAAACCCCTTGAAGATGGAGCTTCTTGGCGTACCTTTAGAATATAATGGATTTACAGCGGCTACTTCCTTTCACCTTAAAAACTATCAGACAGGGGAGTCTAGATAGGATAGCAGTGTAAGTTGTGGTTAATTTCCATCCGAGTTTGAGGGAATCTTCGAATCTGAGTATAGATAGGATAGGAGTACTAGAGTTGCAGAGAGATTCTCTTGATTATAAGAGGATAAAGTGGATGCAATTAGCACAAGGGAAAGGTGTAATGTTTATATATATATATATATATATATATATATATATATATTATTGTTGTTGTTGATGATGTTACTTATTATGAAGGGAAGAATAATGTATTAAAACTTTCTATTAATAATATTAAAAATAAATATATTTTTAATATTTTTATTAATAAATATGTAAATTAATAATTGAAAAGTTTTAATAAATATTTTGAAACATATATAATTATATATTTGATATACAATATAAAATTTAATAGAAAATTAATGTCATTTTGATTATATAGTAATGCTTCTCATATTAATAAATAAAAATAGAATCTCATATATTCTATAATATTTAAAAAAAAATAAAAGTTAATAGTGATTAGTGATGTATTAGAGGTTCATTCAAGTATTCAACAACCAAATTGGTTGATCCGTTTGATGTATTAACAGTTTGAAATAGGGTAACATGTTATTATTGATTTTTTCAATTTCAAAAAGTTAAATAATTTTATAATAAAAATATTTAAATAATTAATAAAAAAATATATTAAAATAATTAATAATAAAAAATATGAAAAAATAAAATTTATATATTAATATATATTTTTGAAATAAATTTATATAAAAATCTAAAATGACATATAAAAATATAGAAAGATATTATTAGTCCTTGCTTATATGATCTTAACAATATATATATATATATATATATATATATATATATATATATATATATATATATATATATATATATAATTGTTAAGATCATATAAGCAAGGACTAATAAAGTTTATCATGTAAATATTGGCATATTCTCAAGGTATTTCTTAAGATATCATGAATAATAAATTTGCTAACACTAGGGTACCATCAATAATAAATCTATCAATGCCAAGATACTATTAGTAATATATAGATAGGTAGGAGTGTAAGTTATGGCTAAATTCCATCTGGATCTGAGTATAGATAGGTTAGAATGCTAGAGTTAAAGAGTGATTCCCTCATCTTAAATATAGAGGATAAAGTGGATGCAACTAGTGTAAGGGGTAAATATAATGTTTCATTAAATAATTTTTATGTGTTAATACTAATTTTTATTATTTTTATGTTGCAGAGATTGGCTCCTAGTTATGCCCTAGTCTCGATTCATAGCTCTGACCAAAAGTGTTTTAACCTATTAAATATAAAATTATTATTATTAATGATGGTATTTATTTTAAAGGGAAGAATAACATATCAAAACTTTTCACTAATAATATTATAAAGTAGCATGATGGGTGATAGAAATAGCAATTTTAGGGTTTTACGAAGGGCATTATCAATGGATAGTGGGGTGAAAAGAGTTGTTGGCTCTGAATTTGTAGCCCACGATGATAGCATCTAAATAAATGGATGCTCAAAATATGTTTTTGGATTTATCCTAACCACAAATGGAGGAAAACCCAACACATAATAGAGGGGAATAGGAGGCAGGATCAGATCTTATGGGAAATCCACTGCTAATTAAATTTGACCTGATTTTTCCAAGGTTTATGTTTATATTAGACTTTTGTATCCACTAGATACTAAAGTTTTGGTGGATTAAAATAAGTATGTGATAGTAGGAGGATGGAAGCAAGGGATGGTAGATCCCACGCTTTTGGAAGCAAAGACATAGTCCAAAGGTGGAGACCAGAAAGTTAAAGTGCATTTATTAGGTGGAAGATCATTTGTAGAAGCTATGAGAGGACACAAAATCTATCCTATGAATCCACCCAAGGATACCCCTATTGTTTTGTTTGATTAAAAAGAGATTAAAATTAGTTATGAGAGGGAAGAATAGCTAACCACTCAGACACTGATCTATACTTCGAAAGGGTTTTGGATGACTCTGCCAGCATTGCATGAGTGGATCTCAATCTGATGATTATCTATGGTGCAAGGTAAAATATAGATTCATCTTTATTCTAAAGAGATTTTTATTATGAGTTTTAATTTTGTAGTAGATAAGGAGGCTATTTTCAAAGATAATGTTTGGGACTAGGATATTCATACTTTGTTGGTAAAACCCTAACATCCATATTTTAATGCCCAAACTAAAATTTTTAACTTCAATCTAATTTGGATTAAATTCCAAAATATTTATTACCATTTTTTTGATGATTTGGTGTTTTCTGTCATTAGAAATACATTAGGTAAATTTTGGACCACTGAGAAATTTATTGATGATAAAGGACATTCTACATATGTCCATATTTTAGTTTATGTTGCTTTTTTTGAAATATCTACGTGCTCAAATAGAACTAAGGATAGAGAAAAAATTTGATGTAATCCTTAAAATTTGAAGGTATCCCTTTTAGGTGGAGAATATGTTTCAAAACAGGTCATATTATTAATGGTTACCCAAGCTTGAAATTCATGAAGATTCTATCAGGGTGGAAAAGTGCAAAAATTGAACATCTTACAGTTCTAGCTATGAATGATAGTGGAAGTGATAATGAGGGATCAAAATCAGAGATCCTTTTGGAAGTAGAGGAGATGAATAAAAAAATGAGACACTATGTTGTCAGGGAATGACCAAGGAGGGGGGTTACTGTGTTACATGAGAGGACTAATGGAAATGTAGAGATTAGATCAGATCCATCAGCCTAGACTCTGTTAGAAAGATAAGGTGTGTTTGACTCAGTGTAAATATATAATCAAATGGAATTTATAAAAATATCCTTCCCCATATTTCCAAACCCTAAGGAGGAAGGAGAAGTGAAAATTATTAGTAATAAAAATAAAGACAAAGGTAAACATGGTTTGAAACCCATAATAATGTCTCCTAGATCTAATAAAAAAATATCATGGGAGATTCTTAGTTGGTTTTTTTATTTTTTCTTTTGGAAGCAACTATTATTGAAAATGTTGGCATTTGTGGTCACTTTCTTGCTACTATTTAGTTATAAGTTTTGGCTAATTTTCTCAAGTCTTTGTTTTGTTGCTAAGTGTATTGTCATATTTCACTGGTGTGGCCTTGGCTTTGTGTTTCATTTCTAGGTTAAGGATCCCTAGCTCAAAAAAAATACACCCTTTATCATTCAAAATATATATTATAAACTAGCACGCATATCATAGATAAATCTATGTAAGATACATCGAGATACATAATTCTCAAGGACTCTATTTCACTTATGCCACAAATTTAATATGATAACATGCCTTGAGAATGATATCTCTCAATATTATTTTACATAGATTTAGCTAAGATATGTATGTTATTTATTAAGAATAATATCATATATTATAAAGCTATGTAAAAGATATTTTTATGACATATTTATACTCTATCGATTCCCATATTTACCTTTTTGAAAATTGGTCACCCAATTGATATGTTTTTAATTGTAACACATTACTCATGACACTATCAGGAAGGTAATAGTTTAAAGTTAGAGTTGGAGGTGGCCTTGATATTATTCAATTAATTTAGTGGACTCACTAAAATATAAATAACTTTAAATCTTATTTTTTAAATTAATTATATTCTTATTTTTTGCTTTGCATTTGGGGTCATCATCCATGATATTTCATAAGTAATTTTCACCTAATGAAGGATCATGGGTGGTGCTCCACAATGTTGAGTATAAAAAGGAAAACAATATTTAAAAAAAAAACTAGATTTATTTATATGAATTATAAAAACATAACATCTCTAATAACCAATTATATTAAATTGTATCAAATATAAAGTGAAAAAAACATTAAAAACTAAAAAAATAATAAATGAATAAATAAATAAATAATTTATAATGTATTTTTTTCTACTATAAATTTACTTTTGGCAATGTTGAAATGACCTTTTTCTTACCAACATTATCTCTAAATCCCATTAATTGAAATGACCAATCTCTTAAATACCCATGTACCCCACCTCCCACACCAATAAAATAAAATAAATAAACATCATTAATCCACATCCACATTAACTATAACCATAAAATATATTATAACAACAAATGTGCACTAAGAGTACCTACCTAGATGGCATTTTTATGACAGCTCAAATTAACACACCAAGGAAATTATGAGTTGATTCAACTAGTCAAAAACTCACATAGAACCCAAATCATGATCGTAGACCTAACTAATAGTATTAGAATGGGTTAGATTTATGTGACCACTCACCTAATAAAATTGGAAATTCACTATTTATGGTACTCACTGCATATTTCATTTCATTTCACCTTAGTGATTTTGTGTTCATTTAATGTAATAAATACACAAGAGGGAAAAAATTGTGAGCTTAATCCATAATTTTGTTTGTGTATTTTTTTTTAGGTGTTCTTAAAATTAATTTAATACATTCTTTACCATATACTTACAAGAACAATTCTATTTATAAATGTATTTTCAGTGAATTTATAAATATGAGATAATTTATCTGTTGCTAATAATAATGTCAACCGATTTTATTTTAAATGGAAAAATTATAAAATGACAATCAAATAGATATCAAATTTAAGGTTAGAACTAAAATTTAACACACTCACTCCATTTTATCTCACCACCACCTCATAGGATGTCAAAATGGAACATCTATTGATGTAATAAACTAGCATTTATATCTTAGATAAATCTATGTAAAACATTGAGAGATATCATTCTCAAGGCCCATATTCCACTTATGTCACAAATTTGATATGATATATATGCCTTGAGAATGATATCTATCAACATATTTTACATATATTTATCTAAGATATGTATGCTAGTTATTAACAACAATATCATATATTATAAAGCTATGTAACATATGTTTTTTTTTTTTTTTTTCACATTTATACTCTATCTAATCCCATATTTACTTTTATTAAAATTTGGTCACGCAATTGATACATTGTTAACTGTAACATGTTACTTATTACACTTTCAATAAGGTAATAATTTAAAGTTGGAGTTGGATGTGGCCTTGGTATTATACCTGGTATGGTGGACTCATTAAAATATAACTAATTTTGATTTTTGATTTTTTTTCAAATAACTATACTCTTAGTTTTTTGCTTTACATTTGGGATCATCATCCATGATATTTCATAATTCATTTTCACCTAATGAAGGATCACATGTGGTGATCCACAATGTTGAGTATGAAAAGGAAAAAATATTTCAAAAAAATAAAGATTTATTTGTATGAATTATATAAACATAACATCTCTAATAATTAATTATATTAATTTGTATAAAATATAAAGTGAAAAACAAACCATTAAAAACAAAAAATATATAATAAATAAATTAATTATTTATAATATTTATTTTTTATACTATAAACTTCTTTAAGGCAATGTTGAAATGACCTTTTTCTTACCAATATTATGTCTAAATCCTATTGTTTGAACTAACCAATCTCCTAAATACCCATGCACCATCTCCACACCCCCCTCCTCCACACTCACTACCCCCCACCACACACACACTAACAAAATAAATTAAAATAAACAACATTAATCCACATCCACATGAATTGTAACCCCACAATGTATTAGAATAATAAATGTGCATTGAAAGTACCTGCCTAGATGAAGTTTTTATGGTGGCTCAAATTAGCATGCCAATGAATCTATGATTTAATTTAACCAGTCAAAAGCTTGTGGAGAACCCAATTCCCAATCATAGGCCTATTTAAAAGGATAAAAGTAGGTTAGATTCATATGACCACCTGCTTGATAAAATTAGCAATTCACTATTTATGGTCCTCAGATCATATTTTATTTCATTTCACCTCAATGATTGTGCATTAATTTAATGCAATACATACATAAGAGAGAATAAAAATTGTGTGGTTAAACCATAATTTCGTTTGTGTAGTGATTTTTTAGGTGTTCCTCCAACTAATTTATAAAGAAGAGATAATTTATCAATTGTTAATAATAATGTCATCTAATTTTTTTAAAATGAAAAAAATTATAAATTGATGGTCAAATGGATGTCTAATTTAAAGTTAGAATTAAAAGTTAACACACTCACTCCATTACATCCCACCACGACCTCCTATGATGCCATTATAGTAGTATGCATATCTTAGATAAATCTATGTAAAATACATAGATAGATATTATTCTTGAGTCACCTATATCATATTGAATCGTGAAATTACTGGAATACGCACCTCAAGAATGAAATTTATCGGTGTATTTTACATAGATTTATCTAAGATATATATGCTAGTATTATATATACTAAAACACATATCTTAAATAAATCTATGTAAAATACAATGATAGATATCATTGTCAAGGTACCTATATCGTATTGAATTGTGAATTCTTCAAGAATGATATCTATCAGTGTATTTTACATACATTTGCCTAAGATATGTATACTAGCATCACTTGATGCCACATAAAGTAAAGTTAAATATTTATGGTTCATAAAAAATACTTAATATAAATATTTAATGTAATTTTGAAATAGGAATTGTAGAGCAACATAATATTTATTTATTTTGATGTATGTCGTAAAATTTATATATTACTTATAAATTAGTTACGATTATGCAATATTGTTTATGATAATTTATTTATACAATTCCATTATTATGATTATTTATAAATATGATGAAGTTAAATTTATATATTACCCATAAATTAATTATGGTTATTTATAAATATGATGTGAAAAAATCTATATATTATATATAAATTAGTTATGATTATCTAATTATTTATAAATATAATGAATTAAATTTTATATATTACTCATAAATTAATTATGATTATCTATATATTATTTATATATTTATTATCATGTGGTGATATTTTTAATGATAGTTTATTTTTTAAATTTGATTGTTATATTATTTATTAAAAAATTATAAATATGTTGCATCTAGGTAATTATGATTATGTATATATTATCTATTTATTTTTTATGATGTGATAATATTTTTTTATGATAATTTTTTAAAATTTCATTGTTATGGTTATTTATAAATATGATGTGGTGAAATCTATATATTACACATAAATTAGTTATGATTATTTATATATTATCTATTTATTTGTTATGATGTGGTAATATTTATTTATGATTTTTGTTTACAATTTCATGAATTAACAAAAAAAACATAGAATTGCATTATTAGAGCACATTTGGGACCATGTGTTGGACCGAATACCTCGCTTGTTGAAACAAGTGATACTCATTTAGCATACTCATGTACATGCCACTAGAACTGAAAGAGGTGATTTGAGATAATAATTAAGGGGTAATTACTCATAAAATATGATATTAGAAAGCAAGTTGCCTAAGGGATGAACTATGGGGTTTAGGGCATATCAATATATAAGTATATGGACTAGTCTTGAGCACCATATGTGGTACTTGTTCTTATGTATATGGCCATTTATAGGTACTTAACCCTCGATAAATATCTCACTCCCCTCAATAGAATTTGATCCCATTTGAGGATGGTTGAGTGGTTACTTTTAGACTAATTGAGAAAGATAACTTTAGACACCCTATATTATTATGCTACAATAGGTATATGGAACGAGAACAAGATCTGATGCTATTTTGACAATCGAGGACAATGTTAAAATTCTAATCATAAAAGTACCAACCATAAATTGATTAAAACACAATGCATATTTATATATATTCTATAAGCACATAGAAAAATGTTTTACTACTAAAAAAAGAGTACAATCATGGAATGGAATTAATGTTGAAGTATCATATGCAATTGTTCAAGTGATACCAAATGAAGTTATCAAGTTCCTTATAGATTAAGGTCATATTTCCCTCTCATAACTTATTTTAAGTATGAAATTTATCCAATTTATTAACATGAAATCCATTATCTGAATTATGAGTAATGATATGATTTACGATCAACTCTATATTTACCATATAGGATATAATGGGATCTCTTAATTGAATTTATGCAAAGAGATATCATATTAGAAAATATCCAATGCATTTATAATTAATAATAAGCATTAAATATAATGGAAATAGTATTTAATCCAAGCATATATCTTCCTACATTAAATCATTCAACAATCTATTGTATTGATAGTAAGGGAAAAATTCAGCCCATACTAACTCAGTGGTTTCCCAATTAATTTTTAGCCATAGACCAACCAATATATTGAATATTATATCATTAAATAAATTTCCAGCCACACATATATTCATTAAAATTATCAAGAACCTTAAAACAAATATTTTCTTATCATTTTCTACAATATGAATTCCATGATAAACCAAATTTAAGTAATCATTCATAAGTATGAACATACATATATGAGTGATATAAGTTTCAACATGAAAATAATATGACCATCATAAGAGTTATCCTATAAATTTAATATATAACCTTCATATTATCCATAGTATCTCACTCAAACATGGATTTCCAGCCATAAATTGAATAAGTGGAACCCATATAAAATTATGTATAACTATATATAACATCCTAAGAATGGTTGGGCACACCTTCAATAAATGAAACATAAAAAGTTATATTCATTTATAGTCAATATAAATGAATTGAATATTAATATTCAGCCTAATCTTATTGGTGTAAACATTAATCATAAGAGAATAAAATATGAATGGATTATATTTAGTAACACAAGGAAATTATGATATCTTCTATTATAACATTTCCAATAATCTAATCATCCTCTACAAGTTGAGTAACTCGTTATAGGAAATTAATATAACATATGATAAGTACTAGGTAGCCCTTGATTTATATATAACTCAGAATTTTATTTAATTCTATCAAGGAAGTAAGGAATCAAACTAGAAAATGTAACCTAACATAATATATTGTTTACTAATAAAGATACATACCTTTTATACATAGATGTAAAAGAACAAAGAAATGTATTGAATTTTCCTTCATTAATCTTATTTATAATGATTCTCTCATACTAGAGCAACAAGGAGTTAGTTTTACCTTGTTTTCATTTACAACTGAAATCAAACTAGAAAGAAGGATTCTATATAAACTCAAGCTACCTCAATAGTTAAGCAACCTATAAGAGAAAATCATAAGTGTATGACAAAAGGAATAAGTTAAATAAATTAATCAATGCATATTGTTTCCAAGATAACTTCTTGTCTCATAAGTAACTATACCAACTTACTTATGTATGATAGAATAATGTATGACAAGTGATATGTATAAACAAGTAAGTCTTAGCACTGCCAAAAATTTAATTCTAATGACATCATATAGTTAATATGAAATATAAAAATAAATAAGATAATAATTTTTAATTTTCAACTACCCCTATTCCCAAAATGGGAACCCTCATATTCTAGTTTTTTCAAAAGTGCCTAAAATGCCAAGGTTGCTAAGTCATTTATCCACATAGAAAATTGATTTAATACTTCCTAGTAATTTATTAGTTAGATATTCATTTTTAAATACAAATTATCCTTTAGAAACATTTGAGTTATTTCAAGTTTCTTCAATTTCCTTTTAAAATGATGAATTATTAACCATAAAATGATTCAAAACATGTAGACAGGCCTTCATCAGAAATATTCTACCTAGTTTTTGAATGAGCATGAACATAATAGACTTTGCCAAATATTATTGGACTTACCTTACATTCTATTTAAATCATTTACTTACGTATTTTTTAATTAAAATTTCTTCATTTTTATTATAATGAGTATTTGATGTTTCCTGAAGTCTAATTTAACTTCTTACATGATTTTTCAAGGCATCAAAATTAAAATAATAGTTTCAGATGATTCAAAATACATCAAATAATAGAAAATAATATAAAGGAATATTCAATTCTTAGTGTGCATCATGTCATCATTATTATTATCCAAGGTATAATTCTTGGCCATCAAAATTTTAAGCTGTGCCATTAGTTGAAATAAATACACTCTATACATTATACTTAGAACAAATCAATAAAGCCCATGAATCACGTGGTGCCATCCCAAGATCCCATGAAGGATTTAGCTATTAGAATTCAAATCCATATGCTATGTTTCAATATGCTAGAGAATCCAAGTAAAATTGATCAATCTAAGCTACCATTCATCTTACTATAATGAATAACCCTATGAGATACTATCAAGTGTCCCAAGTGCAACCATCTAAATTCAATAAGCCTTCCAAAGTGGCATGTGTCCCATGAATATTCATCCAAGATAAATTCATGTCCATACCATATCGTATCTAATCTAAAGCTCATGATGGCCCACCAAATGAACACATAAGTGCACCTAAGTCATCCAATTAAGGCTTGATGGTGTCTAGCTATCCAAGTTCTTTATGATAGCAACAAGTGGTAAAAAAGTGAATATAAGATTGTGAGAATGATGTGTGTCTCCCTCAAACCCATTAAATTATGACACTTATCATTCCAACACTATTTATATCTAAATAACCACTTGATCACCTCTAAAGGCCCATCGAAGTGATGTGTTCCCCCACTAGACCTATGAGATGATGTTATGGATCATTCTTACAAAGTATTATCCTTGATTCAAATAGATCATCTTCGAGAGTGATATGTAGCTCCACATGAGCCATACATTTAAAATAATGTTGATGACATCTACTCAGATCCTTCTAGAGGTGACACCTATCTAAGCAAGGCCATGATTTCCTATGAAAGAGGCACCTATCCAAGTAAGGTCTCGATTTCTTGTGAAAGTGATAAGTGGCACTCTCAAAACTGATCAAATTAAAGGAACCTACCCCAAACTTTCCCATAAATCAAAATATGCAATGTGGTTAGGTATGAATGAGTCATCACACCAAGTTACATTTTGAGATCTCGTGACTTGTTAGAAGGTTCCATGAATCAAAAATTTGAGCTAACTAAGTAGCTTATACATCTTCAAGCACTATAAATGACTAGTTAGATCTCATTTGGCATGCCACATGTCATAAGGTGGTAATATTTATATTTAAAGCTAAAATTGATGGTGGATCAAAAGAAAATCAATGATAAATTTGAATGCAAAGGTGATGAGCTTACCATTAATGCGGTATGAACCAAAATTGCCATCAATGTTGCATTAATCAATGTAACCTTTAAAAATCTACTCGACTTGACTATTGCTACTTATATTTACATTAGAAACCCTAAGTATATATTACCTTTTCTATTTGTGTTCTTGAGTCAACCAATCTTGAAATCTTCATGAATTTCACCCAGGATGCCATTGTTGAATCTCTAAAGTTACAGATAATTATGAGGGAATGTTAATTACCACCAAAGATATTTTAGAAATGGCACACGTAGGACCCTCTACTTTAGTTAAGGTCATTGTATTTGGAAATGATGACTTCTTATTTTAGCATGATAATTCGTTCATTTTTAACAACACAAATTTCATCCCCAAGTCCATAAAATCAGGGGACATGTATTATAAAAATGTTTATTATAGTGTTGAAGGAGCCAAAAATCTTGATGATTTTGAGACTATGCCCATATCATTTAGCTTAGTTTACATATCTTAGTGATCCAAGTTGCCGGTATCCATAAAGCCATAACAAAACCAAAGGTCATGCCATGTGTTGACTTGGTATACAACATATTTTGGATTTCAAAATGTGAGGATATATTTCTCAAATCCATGAACCAAGGGATTCCGATTGTGTTCATTCTTGGCCATGTTTTGAAAAATATTATGACATACCCCTGCCATAGTTGGACTATCACTAGAGCATTATTGACAACTATTATGAGGTGCATAAACCAAAGACACTGTTAGTTTCATGGAAAATAAACCCAAATGGATTTTTTATGGATGACCAAGGGAATATGCCCATCTCTTAGTTCAAATAGGGACTCAAGATTGGCCTTACCCTGTTAAATAGAGTAATCGATAATGCCCACATTAGATATGTAGATATAAGGGCCATCCAACTTTTGTAAATAAATATGGAAGATCAATAGATCCCCTCACATGGGGATATTATTAACAACAACTTGATTTTAGCCATGCATGATACTTTATAGAATAGGCTCCATTTTACATGATGAGCTATTTGTTGAACACTATATGTGTGATTACATAATTAGGGCTAAACACATAGAATTTGGATCAAGATGAAGTTGTGAATTAAACATATTATGTAATGCATATTCACCGCTTCATGAACCACATCAAGATAATTGTAGATGATTTCTCAAATATATCACTAAATGTAACATGTCAAAGGTCTCTCCAAAAGTTAGGACAACATTGAGAGACATGGGAAGCTTTTGGCTCTACCTAGATTGCATAGTCATCTAAGTAGAAGGGATGATAGTATCTCCCCTCAAGCTAACAAGATATGTGCCAATGAAGTTGGTAGAGGAGGAGATGACTTATCAACTCCTCCATGGAGTTAATGGCATCTATAAAATAAAGAAAAAGACATCCCCCATAAGGCTCCTTATAAGCTAGAGAGAACCAAGATAATGTGATGGCAAGACATAATAGTGGTATCAAGGCATATGGACTCATACCTATTTCCCAAGGATGACTGCAGGATGTGGGATCCAAACCAAGTCATTTAAAAACACCTTGCCAAGTTCAAAAGGGATGTAACTATGGAATATAAGCACTGGGATGAGGTGCATGATTGCATATACCTCGATGTAATGAATATAGAGGTAGTCCTAAGAAATGTTGTATGGAAGAATATATCGATTGAAATGAGGCTCAATCGAGAAAGAAGGAAAGAGGACATAGTGAAGCCTCGACTCCCACCAACTCATGGGAGCATGTTCAATGCAAACTATGAGGAGAAAGAAGAAGAGGAAGATGACAATCCTCTCATAAAAAATAGATCCTGTAGACCCCCACTTTAGGCTACTTCAAGTGGATAGGGTTTACCTCTTATCTCTAATTAAAGAGAATCAAACATCCAACCAAGTCCTTTACAAGATCCCATAATTATCTCCATGATCACTACAAAAGATGCCACACAAGGCTTGGATCAACTAGATCCTAATATCATTTATCTTGAGGAAGGGAAGTGAAGAATTGAAATTTTGATGGAAGGACTATAAACACTAACAGGGAGGATTATTTAAGAGGTTTATACAAGGAATAGGTTAAAAAACCATAATGAGAGGCTCAATGCCACCTTCATCAGTATCTAAAACTCATAATGTAAGTATTACACCCTTACCTTCCTTCCCAATTATTGGAACATTCATAACTGCTCCTACTTATATTGCTACTCACACACCCATGTTCACATCCCCCACTATTGCTTCCTTTCAGGGCACCATTCCCCAATTCATCTCCCATACTACTTATAACATTCCAACTTCACCAGTATCCCAAAATAGTAGTGTTAGCCAAGTTGTGGGTTCTACCCCTTCTCAAGCTACTATAATAAGTGCATCACTCACCCTTAGCTCTATTGCATACACCAATCTAATCAAACCCATTCCAAATTCATTCACTTAGGAACAAAAACTTTGCCCTACCACAATAACCAAAATGATTGGACATTTAACATTAACCTCATTCCTTCTCAATATGGGCCCTATTAAGCCTTTTTTGATCCATTTGGATAATTAAACCAAACTAATTTATATATCCCATCTACAGTCCTAGATTATTCCTCTTTTAATAAACTCCCATTGTAACCACCTCCTAGTTAGCCATCAAATACATCCACCCCAAATTGGGTAAGGAATATGATGTATACAATAAGGAAAGGAATGCCTCAGTCAAGTCAAGTTACAACCCAAATTGGCATGAGATTCGATGCTAACATTGGTACCATGAAGAGGGTGGTCAAAAGAGAAGTGTAGAAATCATATTTAAGATCAATTATGATATATTAAAGTAAAGAGCCCCTCTTTACTTTGACTAAGAAGAGGAAGGATAGCCATGGAGAGGTACAAGAGTATGCATATGATCCTATATCCTTAGTGAAAACACAAGAAAAATCAAATATTACTTTAATGAAAGGGATGTAATAGGAATTGAAGAGGTTGAAAGAGAAAATACTACCCACTATACTAGAATGCACATTGATTTCAATAATGAATTGTATAATCAATGTATTTAATCTATATAAATTTATGAATAAAAGATAGGAAGATAAGATCAAGCAAGCCAAAGGGGTCATTAAACTTGACCAAAGTCTATCCATTTATGACACCATGTTAGAAAAATTGGTGAAAGTGGCAAGAATCCATAATTTACCTAACCTAAAGGTGTTACCTCTTGAAGACATTATGCTTGTATAAACATCCTAATGAATAAGAGGAGGATTTTGAAGACATGGTTGGACCAGCTTAAGGATGCAAATACATCCTTTGAGAAGATTAAATTTAAAATAGCCCACTTATTAAAGGACACCATGATCACTAGAGTAATTAAGATAGATGGATCCTTCATGGATGACCAATATTTTAGGACACATATGAAAGTATTCATTGCATAATTCCATTAGGATGTAGCTAGTGCCAAGATAGCTACTAAGGTGATATAAATTTTGGAATTTGCTAACCATAGGTTGTAGAAGGTAGAGGTAATTGAAGAAGCACTCAGCCCAATACTCATAGAGAATAACAAGTTAATCCATGACATAAGTAATTTTTTTAGGCCCATGATCCTACATTTTGCTTAGATAGATAAAGACTACCAGGCATGTGCTAAAATATGGACTAAGGAAGAGGCTAAAAAGAATTAGAAGTAGTAGAAATAATAATAACAAGCAAGATGATAACCACCTCTGGGTCCATAATAATATTGAATTTTATTTTTTGATTTTAAATTCGGCATATTCCTTTGAAAGGTAAACATTCCAACCACTTGGTTGTATTTGGGCACCACTTATGGGCCCACTTGAACTTGTCTTAGGCATTTAAAAACCTATAAATAGGGTTCTTCCCCTCATTTATAAACTCAAAAACAACTATTACAAGAGTTAATACAAGAGAGCCAAGGAATTTGGTAGTTTGTCTATAGTGTTCTTTTGTGTGTGTTTTGTGATTCCTAAATTCTAACACTTCTATATGTCTGATTGTATCATTTTGTAAATAATTTGGTAGTTAAATTTTATATATGCATCTATTAGTTTGATCTTAATGCTAGGCTGACAAATTTGATAGTATACATGCTCTATTTTTTCTCTCATTTATAAATAAACGTGTTATGCAATTTATTGTGAGTGAATTATCTTTATGAAAAGTATGATGTTAGACATATGCATCCTTCTTCCTCTAAAGCTTTTAATACATATATTTAGCTTTGAGAATTACATGAAAGTTGGTATATGCTATTTTTTGTCTTCTTGCCATTGAAGTTAGCAAAATTTGTCTCTTTAGTCATATTAAGCACAACCTATTTTCTGCCTTACCTTACTCTCTCTTGAATCCACCCATGAATCACCTTAGGTTAGATCATGTTGCAAATATCCATTGTTCATTTATATTTTTGGCATCAATTGGAAAATATTAACAAAATTCATAAACATCTACTATCCCTATAGCAAGGTCTACTTGTAGACTTTCAAAGTGGTGACCATGTCTTTTCTAATTGTGTTATTCCTATCAATATTTATATAAACAACTCAAGCCCTAAGTCATTTCAAGATTTTAAATTGAGTTTCTTAATTTCACCTTGTTCCCTACTGGCATAGGGAGAATAATAGGTACATCAACAAATACTACACTAATCATGCATAGGATCAGTTGCACATTTCATTAACTAATACATGTTAACAATGTAATGAACTAGATGTATAAAAAAATAATTATTATCATCTAAATATCCAATATAGGAACTAGGTGATCATAACCTTGATTCAATTTAGAAGATATAATAAAATTTTTAGCTTCTTATTATATATCAAACATCTTAAAACCTTCTTCTCCACTTTCAACATGATTCATTATCAAAGACAATGTTAGAATATAATGAGTGTGACATATAACTAAACTAATAACAATAATGTAATTAGTTTATAAATACACTCACTAAATATTCAACACATAAATGATAATACAATTTACACTAAATTAGTATATGAATAAATTATAATATACTGTTACTAAATTCATCATACCTATCCATGAGATCATTAAAGAGTGTGATCAACATGTAATCATGTTAAACAATCCCTCCCAAATAGCCTCATGAGCTAAACCATAGGTGGCCCTTACCACCCCATCCATCAATTGGATGATAGGTTTAGAAACTGAGTTTATCAAGGTATTCTAAGAAAGTCAAGATTTCTAAGCCATTAGGCACACAATAACAAAATTATAAAATAGGAAATTGATTATCAAACCCATCATGCAAAGACAAGATAAAAATAACTAAGTGAACAACATATTACGAGTTAGAAGTGGGGAAAATTCACTATAGGCTGATTCTAAGGTCATAGAAATAGATTTATGAACTAAATATAGGTCTATAATGTTCATTATTACCATGCTCAGAAAACCTCTAAGCATATGCTCAGCTTTTCGACATCTTGAATAACAATACACATTCTATGCTTGTAAGTTCCCAACTATAACTTAGTTATTTAAGCCTAGTCAAAAGACTATCATTTCTCATAACAATAGAGTTAATATAATATTAAATACAATAACAATTGACAACATTACTTAGAGTAAAAATATGACTAGAAAAATGCAATAGTCTAAATACAATCACTCATTTAAAAATAGTCAACAGATACAGCCATCCAACACATTTCCCACCATGACTTCTAGCCATATCATTATTTATCAAAAATAATAACCAATGATTTCAAATAACCATTCATAATATTTAAATCAATTTAAAAGGAAGGAAAATTAATATGATGAATTCATGGGATCATCATGAGGTCCCATGACCTCATCATGATCATCGAATTTAATATCGAGGGTTTAAAATAACTTAGTAAAATAAAAAGACCTAAATAATTATTTAGTTGAAGTTTAAGCTTCTATTTCAGGTTAACAAATCTGAACAGTACTTCACCCATAACTCAACACAAAGAAAGACCATTCGTATCTACATAGGAAAGCTTCCCATGAAAATAGTTATATTTAAATAAAAAATGAATGGACTGTGTAAATATATAAAATCAATTTCATCATTAAAACACACTCATTAATCAATTCAATAGAATCATTTAATAAAATAGAAAATCATTATTTTAACAATAAATAATATCCAAATTTATTATACAACCCTCATTGCAAATCAAACCCACATAATATTTAAACATGGATAATAGGGTACAATGACCTAGAACAGGAAAACACAGATTTAAAAAGCCAAAATGTAACATCATAAAATGTTCAATTATGCACATGAATTTAGTGGCATATTTCTTGAAGCAAGAAAAAGAACATGCAATCACAACCATCCAAAACCCATATTTCAATAAATAAAATTTCCAATAGAGTTTTAAAAACAACAACATATGCATACATACATACCTAAAATAAATGCAGGTGTAAGTAAATCCAAAAATAATTCAAGTTGGTTACTTCACCAAGGTCTATGTAGTACAAGGAATAATATGCCACAAAAAATGACCTTCTTTCCTCTATATGTAGTCTAAAATCCATCGACCAAAATCCAAAATTGAAAAAAAATCCCTTCGCTATTATATATTTTTATCCATTCTATCCCCCCTTTCTTCTTCTCATTTGGGTCCTCTCTACCCACCACCATCTCCTTTTTTCCTCTCTATCCATCTCCTTACTACCCATTAAATTTAGCAATTAATATGAGGAGATAAAATCCTTCCTCCTTGATTTTGACCAACTTCCAAGGCACCAAATATGTCAAACAAAATTAAATCAATGGTCATTAATGATATGTCTAAACAATCCAAAACCAACAATAATAAAATAATAGATTCAAAATAACATAAGGTTCTAATCATTCAAATAATTCACATAACATAAAGTGGCTAATATAAAATCCAAGAGGGGGTCATGAGGAAGGGTTTAGGTGAGCCTACCTAGAATTTCCAAGTCACCATGCAAGGTTAGTTCAATCAAGGTTGTGGTGGTGATGAGTTAATGAATGAGAGAGATAAGAGTTAGAAATGGGGAATTTTAATGAACATAACAGAACCAACCAATCAACATGATAAACACTCAACAAAGAAATCAACAGTATGACTAAGGTATAAAAGATAAGATGTGACTACACAAATGAAAATGAAATAGTTGTCTAATGGCATGAGACCAAATAAAAAATATGTATCCCTATTAGAACTCATTATATTGATAAAAAATAATTTCATTACCCCTAGGTGTTGATATCATCATCTAGCCTAGCTCATATTTGGTACTTGAAACCACAAAATATATATCAATAACACATGGTAGATAATAATTAATATAATATACAACTATAGTAAAATATTAATCACATCAACTAGTCTATATAACATAAAGTGCAATAAATGAAAATATAATATGTTCATCAACCTGTAGTCAAAATTTCATATCATTGAAATCCATCAATATTGTGTAACTAGATAAAAGCAATGAAGAATTTAACTACTTATGTGATAATAATAATATTTAAGTAGTCATCTAAAAATATCAAAAGGCAGGGTCATAACATCTTACCCCCCTTAAAAGGGAGTCATCCCAATGAATATTCAAATAGTCAAGCACAATACTTCTTGAAAAGATATGCATCTTCCCAAGTAGCACTTCTTTCACTCAATGTGTCCCATTGAACCAAAATTTGTTCTATGTCCTTATTTTTTAGCTTAACACTACAATGGTCTAGGATTTTCACTAGTTCCAGCTACATCCTTTCCTCTTCCTTGACTTATAGGTGTTTCCAATCCAAAACATGAGAAGGATCAAATATGTATTTTCTTAATAAAGTAACATGAAATACATCATGAATCCTTGATAGAGGAGTAAAATCTAGCTGATAGGAAACATGACTAATCTTTTTCACAATGTCAAAGTTTTCCAAAATTTATTAAACTTTTTTACAGTTTAACATGTATAAAAACATTATCATCCATGTTGAATTCATATGGAGTCCACTTCTGGTCAACATATCTCTTTTGATGATTGGATGTGACTTTCATATTTTGGTATATTAATCCCATTTGTTTATCATATTCTAGTAATATATCAGGGCCAACAACATCTTTATTTCACAAACTATCCCAACCATGTGGCATTCTAAATTTTTTCCCATACAGAGCTTGAAAAGGTGCCTTTTTATTACAGAATGATAGGAATTATTATAAGAAAATTTAACTAAATGGAGACAATCTTCCCATTTTGTTTGATTTTTAATGACATACATTCACAACATTTCCTCAACCACTTGATTGAGTCTTTCTATTTAACCATCCTTTTTTGAGTGGTATGAAGAACTAAAATTTAATAGCATTCCAAATGCTATGGTCAAAGTTTTCCAAAATCTTGATGTAAATAACTTATCATGGTCTAAAATAATTACTTCAGGTATGCCATTCAGTCTAACCACTTATTTTATGAAACATTCCATAAACATAGAAGCATCATTCATTAGATTTTTAGCAATGAAGTGGCCAATTTTGGTAGCCTTATCAATCACCACAATTATGGTATCATGTTTACTTCATGATTTAGGTAGACCCACAATAAAATCAAGTGAGATTATAGTGCACTTTCCTTTTGGAACATCATAAGGGTACAACAACCCTCCAAGATGGCAATGCTCAACTTTAACATGTTGACATTCCAATCATTCTACCATAAAATTAGTGACATTGCACTTCATTTTAGGATAAAAATAAAGTCCTTTCAGATCGTATACCATCTTTATGACACCAATATGAACATAATGAGGTGTTGTATGCACTTTTTTGAACACTAAATTTTGTAAGTCACTTGACTCAAGTATAAAAACTTGTTTTTTATGTATTACAAGGCCATCTTCAATAGAAAAGTCAAAATATTTATTTTCTAAAGCCTTTTCATCCAAACATGCTCTTACTTCATGGTAGAATTCATTAATAAGTTATTGTTTTAACACAACACTTCTAAAATTTCCTTGTAGTATAGACAAGATAACAAGGTATGTATGTCTTCTAAGTGCATCAAAAACATGATTTTACTTACTCTTGACATAAGATATGTCTATTTTAAAATTAATTAAAATTTATAGTGATCATCATTGGCATGCATTCAAATCATATTTTGAAAATAATTACTCAAAACTATGATGATTAGAATTCACCTTTAAGGTCTTTCCCAATAGAAAATGTTTCCATTGTTTTAGATCATGAATAATGGTAGTAAGATCCATGTCATGTGTGGAGTAATTTTTTTCATGATCCTTGAGCTTATGTGACTCATAAGACATGACTTTACCATCTTCAAGTTTCCTCCATAACCTTCAATAGAATCATCATCCCACACTTTGTAATTACCATTCAGGTCAGGAATAATAAGTATAGGTGTTGTTATTAACACCACTTTCATCTTTATTGAATCCTATTCACATTGAGGCATCCACACAAATTTATTTCCTTTTTGATGCAAGTAAGTGATAGGATGGGATACGTTGGAAAAAAATTCCAAAAACCATTGGTAATAATTATCCAAGCCTATGAAACTACATACTTCTTACACATTAGTTAGCATACGCCAGTCTTGAATGATTTTTATCTCTATTGGATCTACAACAATGCCATATTTTGAAATAGTATGGCCCAAATAGTGAATCTAGGAATCATAAAAATCATATGTGGAGAGTTTTTTGTATACATTATACTATCTCAATCTTTTCAAGACTAGATGAAGGTTTTGATCATGTTTAGTCTTATTTTTAGAGTAAATAAGAATATCATCAAGGAACACCAACAAAAATTTATCCAAAAAGTCTTAAAACATGTTATTCATAAGGTCCATAAATGTTTTTGGAGCATTCTTTAGCCCATATGGTAGTAACATAAACTCCTAATTTCCATACCAAGTTTTAAAGGATATTTTATGAATGTCTTTTTCTTTGATCTTTAGCTGATGGTAGCCTAATTTTAAATTTATCTTTGAGAAGAATGTTTAACCCTTTATTTTATCAAATAAACTATCTATCATTGGAAATGAATATTTCTCTTTGATTCTTACCTTATTGAGTAAGCACTAATCAATACATAGCCTTAAATTTCCATCCTTCTTTTTGACAAAGACAACTGGAGCACAAGGAAACACACTTGGCTAGATGCTTTTATTATCTAAAATTTCTTATAGTTGTACCTTTAGCTCCTATAAATCAACCATGTTTATGTGATAGGGAGACTTAGATGTAGGGGAAAATCCTAACATGATATCAATTGAAAATTCAAATTCATGCTTAGGTGGAAATCCAAGAAAGATTTTAGGAAAAACATCGATAAACTCATTAAAGATAGGAAAATTTAGGTGAATTAGTTGCTTGTATTTAATTTTCTCTTGAAATTAGACTACGTAAATATTTTATCGCTTTCTAAAAACTCTTTTCATTTGTAAGTCTGAAAGCATCCTTCACTTTTTATGCCCTTGACTACCTTGCATTTCTACAAGTTTCCCAAGGTCATCTATGCACTGCATTCTTTTACCAACATAATCAAGTGTGGCTTGGTGCACTTGTAGCCAATCCATTCTAAGAATGAGATAATATAATATAAAAGGTGATAAGAACAAATTTAACTTGGTTTTGAAGACACCACTATCAATTTTAGATTATCTAAGAATTCAAGAATAAGTACCCTTTTATTAGTATTGAACTCAACCTCCCAACCTTATTTTATCATTACAGGTTTAATTTTTCATTGTTTTATAACATTAAGAGTTATCAAGCTATTTATTGCACCTAAGTCAATTATAATAGATATAGGAAACCCATTAATATTACTTCTAATTTATATTAGGGTAGAATATAAATCAACATTACAATTATCTACAACTGTGTAAACCCTGTAGTTAACTAATTATCCCAATTTCATCTTGGGGCAATCCTTTTTGTAGTGGTTAACACTACATTCCTAGTATAAAATAGACCTAGATGGAGCTATTAGAATAGTATTTTAACACATGTCTAGTCCACACTAATTGTGTTGGGTTATTCTTTCTTGAAAGAGCTTGATTTGGATGAACCTTGTGACTTAAAATGTCTGGTCTAATTGGAAAACTTGTTAAAATTCTTATTATTTTTAGAAAATCTACAATTCTAGTCTAATTTTATTAAGTTATTAGATGTAGGAGAAAGACTTTTGGTCATAAATTACAACCTATTCAATTTAAATTTATGACTCACCTTCTAGTGATACTTCTCTTTCTCTTCATCCTAATAAGTTGATTCAATGGTAGCTACAAAGGTCCTTCGAGTTGTCATATTAATGTCATGTATCAATATCTCTTTAAGATCAACCTTAAATTTGGTGATATTTATTTCCTCATCTTTCATGTAATTCACATGACATTATAAATTTAGGAATTTGTAATAATATTCATCAACAGACATGTTTTCCTATTTTAGTATCTAAAAAATAGTTATTTTTTGTTCCTTATAGTTGGCATTCAAATACCTTTTTTGAAACTGCATTTAAAACACTATCAAAGTCAAATACATTGGTTGGTATCCCTCTATAGCATATAAGTGATTCCATCATAAGGTTGAGGGTCCAACCAACTGATAATCTACCACCCTTTCTTTTACAATTGATGACATGTTATTCAGGTTAAAGTGTTATTGCATATGAACCAACCATGCATCAGCTACATCACTAGATTTGTCATCATAAAATGTGGGTGTTGGAATTTTCTTCACTTATTTAATTATTGGTTCAACCATGGTCAAAGGCATTTATTAGATCATTAGTCCTTCTACATGGCCCATTTCTAATCTGGGTACTTACTCATGGGATACACCTTCAAGGTTATTCAACCTTTCCTCTAGACTCTCAATCTTGCCTTCTAGAGTATTTAAGGCTGTCAAGATTCCACTAAATATTTATTCATGCTTATTAGTTTGTTTTCCACTAAATGCATAAGCATTTAGAACCTCATTTTTACTATAAACATTATTTATGGGTAGTTCCTCCTGATTTTGAAGAGGATTATGGGCACCATAACCCCTACTTCGACCTCTATCTCTACCTCTAATTGAATTAAAATTGTACTTGTTATTGTGAATGTTTCTACCACTTGGCCTCATTCTAACCATTTAGAGAAGTTACAACATAATAAATTTGTAGATTTCAGACTTAAAACATTCATTCCCAAAGTTCTCTATAGCATAACTCTACTCTGATACCAGATGAAACAACCTATTTTTTTGTGAATTACATTATCAAAGTACATTTATGATTGCATGTTTGAACTAATACCTCACTTGTGAAAGCAAGCGATACTCAATCATCTTACTCATGAACATAGAACTAAAATTGAAGGAGGTGATCTGAGATAATTGGCTAGGGATAATTACTCATAAAGAATGTTATGGAGAATCAGGTTACCTAAAGGATGAACTATGAGCTTTAGGGTGTATCGATGTATAAGTCCTGATCATCATATGCGACACTCATTATTCTACATATGACCATTTATATGTCCTTAACCATCAATAAAAATCTCACTTCCCTCAGTATATTTACATTCTGATCAAATATGGTTAAATGGTTATTTTTAGACTAATCGAGAAAGATAAATTTACACACCCTATGCTACCATTTGGTTATAAAAGGTCTATGTATTAAGAACAAGGTTTGATGTTATTTTGAAAATCAAGCATAATGTCTAAAATGCTAATCCTAAATTTATAAACCAACAATTGATTAAATCACATGCAAATTTATAATAGATTCCATAATAACACAACATAATTTATTACTACCATAAAAGAGTACAATCATGGAAAGGAATGAAATCTGAAGTATGATAGGCAATTTTTTGGGTGCTACCAGCCGAGGTAACTTCCTCACAAATTAAGGTCATTGCACCATTTACTATCTTATTTTAAGTATGAAAGTTGTCCAATTTATTAATATGAAATCTATTATCCGAAATATGAGTAATGATATGATTTATGACCAAATCTATATTTTACAGATAAGATATAGTGGTTAGCTCATAATTAAATTTATACAAAGAGATATCATATTGAAAAATAACCAATTCATTAATAATTAATAAGGAGTAAGTATAATATAAATAGCATTTTATCCAAGTGTATATCTTCCTATATTAAATCATTTAACAATCCATTGTATTTAAAGCAAGGGAAACTTTTAGCCCATACTAATTCTCTTATTTCCCACTAAATTTCCAACCATAGGCAAACCAATACATTCAATATTATATCATTGAATAAATTTCCAGCCACACATGTATTCATTAAAATTATCAAGAACCTTAAAATAGCTAATTTCTTATCATTTCCTACAATAGGAACACGATGATAAACCCACTTCAAGTAATCATTCATAATTATGCACATACATATATAAGTGGTATGAGTTTCAACATGAAGAAGTATATAAAATAATATGACCATCATAATATTTATCTCATAAGTTGAATATATAACTTTCATATTATCCGTATTATCTCACTTAAACAAGGATTTCCAGCCATACATTGAATAAGTGGAACCTAAATAAAATTTTGTATAAGTATCTATAACATATTAAGAATGGTTGGGAATAACTTTAGGTAATGAGACATAACAATTTATATTCATTTACAACCAATATAAATGAATTCAATATTCATATTCATCCCAATCTTATCCATATAAACATTAAGCATAAGAGAATATAATACCAATAGATTCTATTTCGTAACACAAGAAAATTATGATAGCTATAATTTACTATAACATTTTAAATAATTTTGTATCCTATACAAGTTGAGTAACTCATTATATGAAATTAATAAAACTTATGACAAGTACTATGTAGCTCTTGATTTAGATATAACTTAAAATTTTATTTAATTTCAACAAGGAATGAAACTAGGAAATGTAACATAAAACAATATATTATTTACCAATAAATATATGTACCTTTTATGTGAATTTGTACAACTAAGAAATGTAATGAATTTTCCCTTATTAAGATTCTTTACAATTCTTCTCTCATACTAGAGCAACAAGCAGTTAGTTGTACCTTGTTTCCATTATTTTTCATTTGAAACTAAAATCAAACTAGAAAGAAGGTTTATATATAAACTCAAGCTACCTCAATAATTAAGCAACATATAAGATAAAATCATAAGTGTATGACAAAATTAATAATTTAGATAAATTCATCAACGATTATTATTTCCAAGATAACGTCTTTCCTCATAACCAACTTAACCAACATACTTATGTATGCTAAAACATTATATGGCAAGTGAGATATATACATAGGTAAGTCTTAACACTACCAATAATATAATGCTAATTCCATGATGTGGTCAAGACA
Source organism: Torreya grandis (assembly GCA_037957365.1). NCBI lineage: Eukaryota > Viridiplantae > Streptophyta > Pinopsida > Cupressales > Taxaceae > Torreya > Torreya grandis. Next base: position 1,837,195 of record JARHVA010002038.1, read on the forward strand.
AAATATAAAAATAAATAAGAGACTAAATACTACACTAATCTTGTAATGGATAAGTTGGATATTTCATCAAAATAATAAATGTTAACAATGTAATGAACTAGAAGTATACCACAATAATCATTATCATCCAAATATTCAAGATAGGAACCAGGTGATCAAAACCATGATTTAATTTAGAATATATAATAGAAATCTCAACTTCTTACCATATATCAAGCATATTAAAACCGTCTTCTCTAATTTCAGCATGATCCGTTATGTAAGGCAAGGTTAGCATATATAATGACTTTAACATATAACTAAACTAGTAATAGTAATTTAATTAGTTTACAACTACACTCACTAAATATTCAACATGGAAATGATAATATAATTTATTCTAAGGAAGTATATGAGTAACTTATAATACAATGTTACTTAATTATTTCACACCTATCCATGAGATCGGTCAAGAGTGTGAGCAACATGCAATCCTATCAAATAAACTCACTCAACTAGTCTTATGAGCCCAACCATTGGTGGCCCTCACTACCTTATCCATCAGTTAGATGGTAGGCTTGGAAATCGATTGTAGGAAGGGATTATTATCAAGTCTAGGTTCCTAATATGTTGAATGACTCAACACAATAGGAGAAGTATAAAATAAATAAACAACTAACAAACTCATCATCTAAAGACAAGACATAAATAACCAAGTGAATGACATTACTATGAATTGAAAGTGGGGATAATCCACTATGGGCTTATTCAAAGGTCATAGAGATAGATTTATGAAGTGAATCCAAGTTCATATCATTCATTATTACCATTCTTGGAAAACCTCCAAGCATATGCTTAGCCTTTAGACATCCTGGATATTAATCCACATTCTATGCTTGTAAGTTCTCAACTATAACTTAACTATTTACACCTAGTCAAAGGATTATAATTTACCATAACAACTTATTTTAGACAATATTAAATACAACAATAATTGATAACATTATGCAGAGCAAACATATGACTAGCACAATGCAATAGTCCAACTATAATCACTCATTTAAAAAGAGTCAACACATACAACCAACCAACACATTTCCCACCATGACTTCTAGCCATACCTTTATTTCTAGAAATAATAACTAATGATTTCAATCAACCATTCATAATTTTTAAATTGATTTAAAAGTCAAGGAAATAATATAATGAATTTTTGGGATCATCATGAGGTCCAAAACCTCATAATGATCTTTGAATCTAATATTGAGGGTTTAAAATAACTTGGTAAAATAAATAGACCTCAATAATGATTTAGTTAAAGGTCAAGCTTTTGCTATAGGTTTAAAATTTCTAACACGGCTTCACCCATAACCCAATGTAGAGAAAGACTAATTGTATCTACATAGGAAAGCTTCCCATTAAAATAATTATATTTAAATAATGAAAGAACATACTGTGTAAATATATAAAACCAATTTAATCATTAAAACATAGTCATTACTCAATTCAATTGAATGCTTTAAAAAAAATAGAAAATCCGTATTTAAAAAATAAATAATATCCAAATTCATTCTACAATGCTCATTTCAACCCAAACCCACATAATATTTCAACATGGATAGCAAGGTACACTGACCCATAAAAGGAACACACATATTTACAAAGCCAAAATTTAGTAGCACAAAACATTCAAGTATGAATAAGAAGTTAATGGTGTATTTCCTGAAAGAAGAAAAACAAAATGCAATCACATCTATCCAAAACTCATATTTCAACTAATAAAATTCCCAACAAGATTTTAAAAATAATAGAAAATGCATATATATATATATATATATATATTTGTAATATTCATATAAGGGAAAAGAAACACACAAACCCCTTTAAATGTTGTAGATAAGGCCATCATAAAACAAATAAATGTGCCTAGGTTATTATACATTGAATTTTATTTAATAACCAGAATGACAAAGTCAAGTTTGTAATTTATATGAAAATAATAGTAATTTTCAACCCCTAGGTGTTAGATATGCAACCTAAAGCCTCATGATTTCATAGCTACATATGTAGCATCCTTTTTTTCTTTATAAAAAATATTTTGAAAATAAAAATAATCAGCATCCAACATTTTAAAGGAAATACATACCCAAAATAAATGTAGGTATAAGTAATCCAAAAATAATGTAAGTTGGTTCCTTCACCAAGTCTATGAAGTATAAGGAGGAATACACCACAAAAATGACCTTCATGACTCTCTGTGTAGTCCAAAAACCATTGACCAAAATCAAAAATCAAAAATCAAAAAACAAAAGCCCTTTGCTACTATATATTTTTATCCATTCTTCCTCCCTTACTCCCATCTGTGTCATTTTTACCCACTTCCATCTCATTGTTTCCCTTTCCATCCATCTCCCCCATACCCCATTGAATTCAACATTAAATTCAAGGAGAGAGAATCCTCCCTCTCTATTTCTAACCACCTCCTAAGACACCAAATACATCAAATGAAATTAATACAATGGTCATAAATGACCAGTCTATAAATCCAAAACCAACAATAATAAAATAATAAACTCAAAACAACATAAGGTTTCAGTCATTCAAATAATCACAATAACATCAAGTGACCAATGTAATAGTCCAAGAGGGGGTCATAGGGAGGGGTTTAAGTGAGCCCACCTACAATGTCCAAGTCACCATGCAAGGTTAGTTCAAGCAAGGTTGTGGTGGTGACGTGTTTGTGAATGGGAAAGAGAAGAGTTGGGAGTGGGGAGATTTAACAAGCATAACATAACTAACCAATCAACATGACAAACACTCAGCAAAATAATCAATAGTATGACTAAGGTACGAAAAATAAGACATGACTACACAAATGAAAGTGACATAGTTGTCCAATGAAATGAGAACAAATCAAAACATGGTATACCTATCAAAACTCATCTAACTACTCAAGAATTGCTTTATTATCCCTAAGTATTGACATCATCATCTAGCCTAGCTCATATCTGGTACCTGTAACCATTGAATATATATCAATGACACCGGATCAATAATAATTAATATGATACATAACTTCAAAAAAACATTAATTACATCAACTAGACCATATAACATCAAGTTCATCAAGTTTCAACATAATATGTCCATCAACCTATAGTCAAAATGTCATCCTATCAAAATCCATCAATACTAACTAGTTAGATAAAAGTAATGTAGAATTTAGTTATAATAATAATAATAATAATAATAATAATAATAATAATAATAATAATAATAATAATAATAATAATAATAATAATAATAATAATAATAATAATAATAATAATTAAGTAGCCATTTAAAAGTATCAAAAGATGGGGTCATAACATTTCATTGTTATGATTATTTATAAATCCGATGTGGTAAAATCTATATATTATGTAGGCACTAGAAAACTACACACTTACAATTCTACATGTCTGCATGACTTGGGCCCACCTTGTGGTCCAATTATACCTTATTAACCATTAACCCAACCCTCTAAACCTAAAAAATTCACTATTTACATATCACTATTCACATAGTACTCTTTAAAAGTAATATTCACTATTACTATTCACTATGAGACCCACTATTACTATTCACTGTGGGACCCACTATCACTATTCATGATGACATGGCAAGTGACATGGTATGTGATATGAAAGTGACATGGAAGGTGGTGTGACATATGACATGGTAAGTGACATGGATTGAAAGTGAGGTGGCTAGGACTGGGACATCATACCCCACTTGGGACCCTTGTCAAAGGTGCTTAATGACCTTATTAATTACCAAAGGGTCCCCCCTCAAAGTATGGCATAATTTATATTAATGCACCATCGTTCAACATCAAAATTTGTCTTCATGCATGAAAGTGGTGTCAAAATGGGATTCCCACTTCTTGAGTGTTTTGGAAAGGATAAAATGGGCATTATCTCCACCCATTTTGGACTCATTGGCAATGTGGGAGACAAACCAACCAAGTGGAAGACCCATTAACAAGGTGGGAATCCCACCACCCTTTTCCCATTACTCATGTACACACCCATGAGGAAAATGGCACCACATTTTATGGGGAACCTTCTTAAGTGCTTAGCATAAGACAAAATAAGATGGTGGAAAGTCTTTTGGAATCATTTAGGTCCATGGGCATTATCTCCACTAAATTTGGACACATGTGCAAGGTGGAAGACATAGTACACTAAGTGGGAGACAAAATTTTGAAGTGGGAATCCTACCACCTTTATCCCCATGACTCATTTATTAGTTCAAATGGAAAATGGCACCATATTTCACTATTCCTTTCTTTTGGCATGTTTCTTAACATCAAATGCTATAAATATGACCCTCACCCTTCACCCATGGGTTAGGTTGGTATTTGGTGGAAGCACTTATCCTTGTAGGTTTAGGAGCACTTTTGAAGGAGGTCATCATCTTGGAAAAAAAGATCTCAAGCAACAAAACTCTATTAGATTTACAAGCCAACATCAACAACATCAAGAACAAAGTTTCTTCAAGGTAACATTGTTTGTTTTGTAATTTCATTTTCTTACCCCCCTTTACCTTCTCTTTTCTTGACCTCCAAACCAACCTATTGGCCTTCTCCTTTTACCATTTACCATTTACCCCTTTTCCATCTTCAAACCTCTTGACTATTTGCGTCTTTTTTACAACCTTTCCCTTTTTGATCATTTGCCTTTTACCTATTTGAACATCTTTTACCTTTACCTTCTTGACACCTTGACCATCTTTTCCCTTTATCTTTTTCACCCGTTTATCTCTTGAGCACCATTTTCCATTTACCCCTTTTTGACCATCTTTACCACTTATCTCTTGAGCACCATTTTCCATTTACCCTTTTGACCACTTACCTTCTTTACTTAACCATCTTGTCCATTTACCATTTACCTTCTTTCTTAGCATTTTAGCATTCAAATTAATTTTATTTTTTTAAAGCATTAGTATTTATAATAAAAGTATTTATTTCTTTAGAATTAAGTACTTTCATTTATGTTATGCAAATTTATTATCAATTTGTATTTCATCAAACATTATTTTGTCTTAATGGTGGATTGATAGCCTCAAAGTAAGTTCACACTTCTTAGATCTATCTTGCTATAAAATCCACCCATCTATCTAATTAACAACCCCCTTTGTTAGCAATTTTTCTATTGCAGGTTATTTTTCCCTAGCCAAAAATTAGTCTCACATCAAGTATGAATTCAACATGACACTTTCTACTAGGTTTTTCTACACACCCTTCATTTCAGTTTTATCTCTTTCTTAAGAAAAGTAAAAACTTAGAGTAAAACATTTTGGCATTCCCGGCGGGACCCTAGAGTTATCATGGATTCATAGTTGGTTTAGGAAATTTAGAATTGCATTGGTGAAATTTATTTAGTTGCATTCTTAGAAAATTAAACTTTCTTTCTTTCTTTAAAAAACACAAGTTTTACTTGAATTTGTTTAGTAAAGGATAACTTTTATTTTCCTTGCATTTATAAAATAGAAAAAAATAAAACAATCATCCTAAGATTAGGAATTGCTTTCTCATTATTCACTTAGGTTGCATTTAGAGCTCTTATTTTCATTTAAATAAATTTGAAAATTTTATTTTGGGTTTAAAATCAACTATATACATTGATTGATTGCTTGTTTTAGATCACTTAGCTTAATTAAAGGCAAATAAAATTAATCATAGTTCACTTATGTTACACAAACCAAACCACATTCACAATCAAACATTAAACATACTTGATACAAGGCCCAATTAGGATTTCATCACCCAAAAGATCACCATACCCTTTCTTAGTTATTGTACTTGGATTTAATCACCAAAGGGATAACCAACTCAACTCTCTGGTTGAGCATAAAATATTTATAAATGGTATAAAGGCTAAGTGCCCACGATGACTACAAGATCATGAAGTTATGGGATAAAGCCCCAAGTACCAAGCCACCTACCTAATCTAAGATAGATTATCTCTTGAACACCTAAACATAACCCAAAACCAAATGTAGAATTATTTCTAGGACCTATTTTACAATCCAATTTCCTCTTCACACATTATAAGGCATAAGCCAAAAGCAATCTAAAAATAATACTAGGACTTAATGCACTCTTAGTAAATGCATTGTTTGCCTTGAATATTTTTTGATTGCTCTTTATTTGAGGTATGAGTTGGTATCAATCCTTCGCTTATTTCTCACATGGTTTTCACTAGACAATAGTTAAGAAGCCAAACTAATCAACCACCACCTTCTTCTTCTTACTGCATAGGAAATAATTATAATCCTGAGGGTTCACCTCATTTTTTCCCCCCTCTTACTAAAATATTGGTTGTTTATAAGGGTGAGGTGGATTTTGCTACCATCCTTGACAACAACCTAGTATCCCTACAACATTATCTTGAAAACCTACCTCACCTTACCTCTATTTTTTTAGTTCCTCCCATAGACCCTTCTTACAAGATCCCTTTCCATCTTATGGTGGATGTCACCTCAACCCAAAACTTGTTGACCCAATCCTCTTCGAACATCTCATCTACTACCACTATCTAAGCCCATTAAAATATCCCAACCTATAATAAACACCTCTTACCATGCCTCACACTGCCCATATAGGTTCAACTTTACCTCTAGTTACCTAAACTACACTTACCATGGGGTTATCTTCCACCCCTAGTTCCACCCATCCCCTTTTCTCAACCAATCCACCAACTTCTACACCATTTCAGAACTTGGTACTTTTTGTACCCCAAACAATTTCACCAATTAGCACTAGAGTTACCACTCTACCCCAACCTACCCACCCTCAACCCAATACATTATTCGTACCTTTAATTCAACCCACATCTATCCCACAACAGGTATCCATAATAACCTACCAATATGTACCTAACCCATAAGGGTACATACCACCTTCCACCCAATCATTTGTGCCACTCAACCCTTATGTGACACGATCTCAACCTATTGCCACCATTTACCAATACCTAGCTTCTTCAACACTTTCTATCACCTATCTAGACATAGTTGTCAATCAACCTCAACAAAATTTACCACATAATTATGCAACTTCCCAACCCCAACTAGATTTGATCAAGATATTAATGGAAAAAATCACCAACTTGGAGTCGCCTATCTTTGGGTCCCCTAACCTCGTATCTTATGATCAAATTTGCAATGAAACAATTCATCCATCAGTTCCTATCCATGCTTATCCTCCTCAATGGGAATTAACAAAGGTTTCAAAATTCTAAGGAAAGGAACATACCCAACAATATTTGATATCCTTCTATCATTTTTCTTATTTAATATCCTATGATGATGCTCTCCTTCTTCGAACCTTTCCCATGTCATTATTCAGACCAGCCCTTGATTGGTATAATTCTCTCACCCAACACTCCATCTTTTCATTATCCCAATTGGCCCAAATATTTTTAGAACACCTTTCTATGAACATATCTAAAAATTTATCTATCACGGATCTCTATTCTATTAAGTAATTTAATGATGAGTCAATTGTGGATTTTGTGGATAGATGCATAGGCATTATCAAACAAATTTATTTTTCATTACCCTAACCTGAATTGATTGAGCTCTTTTCTCAAGGTTGTGCCAAACATATTACCCCCACTCTTCAAGTTCAAACTTTTAGGAATTTTGATGAGGTATTCACCATGGCATGCAAATTGGAAAATCAGGCCATTGATGAAGGGAAATTGAAACTATGGAAAAATATTCTAGTTTTAAATCCAATAACCCTTCTTCCACTAAAACCACTAACCAAACCAACACCAAAGAAAAAGAATCCACAAAATCATTTGTCCTAAAAACTGTTCCACCCTCCAATTATCAACCAACCCCCTCAAACCAACCCTTCGTACCCTTCCTATCCACAAAACCAAAATCAAAATTGGGTTCCTACAAAACAATATACTCCCATGGAAGAATATTATTCATAAGTTTTGGAAAACTTTCTCAAATCCAACCTCATCCAAATCCCACCAATTAAAACACCCTAAAAATTTGATGCTTCTCACCCCATACCTAGGTGGTATAATGAAAATCACCATTGTGTATTTCATCGAGTTGTTGGACATGACATCAATCAATGTAACATCTTCAAAAGTCTTGTCTAAAACATGATTTATAGTGGAGAAATTACATTTAATAATCCCAATACACCTACTAATAAATCCCTTGATAGCTTCCACAAACCTTTTCATAATCATGCTCCTACTACCTAACACCATGATAATAAACTTGAATTGTCTCATTCCTATGAGGCACACATGATGAATGTTATTAGTAATGAGTCCATTGTTGAGGATAACATTACCTCAATCACCCAAGTGGAAACAATAAACTCACCTCCTATTATTTGGGATACCCAAATAGAAGAATCAATTACCCCTCCCTCTTCACTTGATGAGACCTTATCTTTATCTACCTCTCCTTTGGTGAAGACACTAAAGGAGGTAACCATTACTGTAACAACACCTTCCTCTCCCATCCCACCTGTTCAAGTGTAAGAGCTACCCTCCATTCCTTTGGATGCCAAAATGAAGTAAGTAACCATGCCTACTCTTTCACTTAAGTACACCACACCAATCTCCCTTATTATAGAACCTTGCACTCTCCCTTCAGCAAACATCCCAAAAGTGGATATTATCCCATCTATCCAACTGTCAATTTTGAAACTTTCCATACAAGACAACCATAAAGATACCATTTCATATTCCTCACCAAATGACTTAATCTTTGAAACTAATAACAAAGGAACTAAACCCATTTATTATCCCTTTTCTATACTTGTCTAAAGCCTAGAACTCACTTCTCAAACCAAATTTAATAGAGACACTTTTTGGCATCATCTTGGACTCCCTCACCAAAAAAAATTATAATCCTCAAATTCACTTGAATCCACCCTTAAATTCATAATTACCTCATCACCAAACATCTCTTACAAAACCATAGGTGAACCATCCCAACTACCTCTATCTAAAATTACCAAATCATCTTACACCCTTCTCACCAAGCCATTCAAGACCATAGGAATTCTCCCTACACCTATTCACACTCACCCCCATTTGAATTTGAATTGAACTCCATCTAGTCCACAAAATAAAACTCCAATTAAACTAAATAAAAAAGTAGATTTTCCTAAACCTCCACCATGAACTAGGCCCATACCACCTCCTTCCCATATACCTTCCATCTTAGGACCCATCTTTCAACCATTCTAGTTACCTATTCTTCCTCTAAGAAATCATCCCTTTTTAATCCACCTACACCCATAAAACCCTCTAGTTCTCCATCATTTCTAATTAACCTATCTACCTCTACTTTCCCACCTATAGCTAGAACTTTGTCATCCAAAAACACCACATCAAAATCTCCAACCCCTAAACCAACCTTAACCAAGAAAACCCAACCAAAATTATCAACTAAAACCAATTTTCTAAATATCACCTATATAATAAAGCCTACACCCCAAAATGTTATGACTCTGTAAACCAAAAACCCATCAACACTTTTGCAAGAATCTTACTCCACCATTTTATAAAGGTTGTTTCAAAATTCCTCCATCAGCTTACCTCTAATCAAACCTTTTGACCCTTCGCATCCTAAACCAACATGGTTTAATGATAATTTGATTTTACTTTACCAAAGGACACTTGAACATGATATGGAAAATTGTAAAGCCATCCAAACACTTTTCCACAATCTTTTAAATCAATATGATCTATTAGAGGAACACTTCTTACCCTAACACCAATCTTATCATTAACCCAACCTAGCCAACATTTACCTACTATCCCACTCCTATCCAATGATGAGAAGGAGAAATCGAAGAAAGCATCAAACCTAGTGAACCCCATTTTCCACACTATTCTTATGGTGACTTGTTCCCAAGCCCAATAGAAGGATAAGGGGAAAACCAAGGTAACCATCCCATGGACATACCGCTCGACCCCTCAATCCTCTAACCAAAACCAAAAATCTCCACCCTCACCTTCATAACCATTAAAACCCAAAGTATCAATTATGGGAGCTTCTCTCACTAAACCTATTCATTCATACATCACTTATTGTTGAAATAACTTCATCAAACATCTGTAAAATTGAGCCTTTATAAATATATCAACACTTCACCCCACCATCTCTAGGCACTGATCGAGGCTCTAGAATACATAAAGGTTCATCTAGATGATCCTCAACCTCTTTCACCCTTGGTTGGAGCCCTCCAACTTTCTTCCCTCATCACCTTTTAGTATTTTGAGATACCACCCATTAATCTTGAGGATTGCAATCCTCCTCTTTTCATTACTCTATACATCAATGAAACCCAAATCAAAAGGGTTATTATTAATGGAGGGGCTAGCATAAACATTATATCCTTTCATACATATGACCAAATTTATCTACCCAAAAACATCATCTCAGAATGTATAACCATCCTTCATTCTTTCAATGATACCATGGCCACTACCCTAGGGATTATTGTCCTTTATTTCCCTTTAGGACCTCATACCATTCCTATACTATTCTACATTATAGAGGGTGAGTTATAATACAATGTCTTACTTAGATGCCCTTGGATTTGTAATATGAGTTTCATCCCTTTCACCTTACAATGATGTGTCAAATTTGAACATGAGGGATAAGTAGTTACCATCAAAGTTAATCTTAGTCCCTTCACTTATTGTAACTTGACCTACTAGCCTAATGATGTCCTTCTACCTCAAAACAAGCCTCCAAAAAATCCACCAAACAAACCATAACCATCAATACTTATACTCAAAATAATGATGAAGCATCAAATAGCTATTCCATCCCTTCTAGACATATCCCCTTAGAATTTATGTTCCAATGTCTCCCATTAGGGGAGTATCACCTTCTAGCTTTAGATGTTTTCCCTACTCCTCAAGAATATGGTAACATCAAACATGACCCTTCTTATGACCCTAACATTAGAACCATTGTCCATTTTGGTCCCCCCAACCATGAAATGAACTTCATCTATGGGGAACTTGATTGACCACTTCTTGATCCCACCACTACCTATTCCACTTGACCATTTACCTTTGAATTTTCCTACCTAAGCAAACCATCGTTCACTAAACAATATATTAATAAGTGTGCCTAAAAGGGATTTGGTCTTGGTTGTTATGAATAAGGACCTCATGAGTTACTTCCAATCAAACCCCAAAAAAAAAAATGAGTCATTTGGCCTTAGGTTTGTTCTACCTGAATAACCCATGAATCCACCCAAATCAATTGGCACCATCAAGGAAAACACCCCCTCCTCACCAACCTAACCTCCTTCAAAGTCTATGAATTTTTGACTTCATTCCTTCTAACTTTTTTTTAGTCAATATTGTTAGTTTGGGCTTTCTAAACTATCAAAAGAATGACCAAACTAAAACTCTTCCTCTCATCCATCCCAAAATGGTAAAAAATGATTATGCTACCATCAACACCATCCAACATCAAGATGATGATTCCATACTTACCTATCTTGGTGTAGGAGATCATTTTATCCACATAATTCCTTCTTCTTGAGAACTAGACCATGTTGAATGAATACACTATCAATGTCAAACTAGGTACTCAGGATAACCCCCATATTGTAAAAATAGGTCAATATTTTAATGTAATAGAACAAAAAGATTACCCTTCTTTCCTTTATGATCAAAGCATAAAATTTACTTGGTCTTATCAGGATAGGCCCTAAATTGACTCTTCTATTCCCCTCCACAACATTATCACTCATCCTAATGCTAAGCATATTCATCAAAAACTTTGTAGGATGCACCCTCACATAGCCCTTCTAGTCGAAGAAGAAATTTAGTGTCTCCTATCTATTGACTTCATTTAACCCATCAACTATTGATAATGGGTTTCTAACATCATTCTAATTACCAAATATACCAAGGGACTTCTCCTTTATATTTATTTTCATGACCTCAAACTTGCTTGTACAAAGGATGACTTTCCTTTGCCAAACATTGACCAACTTATTTATATTATAGTTGGCCATAAATTTTTATCTCTCATAAATGGTTTCTCAAGATATAATTAGATCTTGATTGGTCCCAAATATCAGCATAAAACTTCTTTAATTACTCCATGGGGAACTTTCTATTATAGGGTCATGTCTTTTGGTCTAAATAATGCTATCACAACCTACCAACGAGCCATGACTTACATATTCCATGACTCATCCACACCATCATAGATGATTATGTCAATGATCTCTTAGGAAAAACCAAATCTTACAAAGATTGTCTGAAAGTTATTGTCATTATATTCAAATGTCTAATCCATTTCCATGTCACAATCAACCCCAAGAAATGTATTTTTGGGATCCTTTCAGGAAAGCTTCTTAGATTTATCATCTCTCTTTGAGAAATTGAAGTAGACCATGTAAATGTCAAAGCAATCCTAGAGATGCCTCCTCTTACCAACCTTAAGCAACACCGTAACCTACAAAGAAATATCCTATTGATCTACCACTTTATCTTCTAGCTATTAGATATATGTCACCCCTTTCACCATATCCTTAAGAAGGATACGCCATTTAAGTGGAACAAGGACTACTAACAAGCCTTTGATTCCCTCAAGGAGTACCTCCTCTCTCCACCCATTCTTATCCATCCTAAATAGGATCAAATCTTTTACCTTTACATATCCACCACTGACCATTCCCTAGGGGTAGTACTAGATAACCATGATGAGTAAAAAAAAGAGCAAGGTATTTATTATATAAGTCAAACATTTATAGAGTACAAGACTCGATACACTTATACCAAGAAGATTTTCTTAGATTTGGTCTTTGTGGCCACCAAACTCTGCCACTACCTCCTCAATCACAAAACCTTTGTCATCACTAACAATGACTCACTCAAGTATATGCATTATAAACCATACCAAAAATAGCGTATGGCTAAGTGGCTCATGCTCTTAGCTGAGTTTGACCTTGAGTTCTTCTAGTAAAATTTGATCAAAGGGAAAGTCATTATTGATCAATTGGCCAAGTCTCCTTTACCAAACAACCAACCACTTCCTTTTGATTTTCTTGATGAGTCTATCTCGACTCTTTATCAAGAAGATGGAATAACCTACCAAATGACTATGTTCTTTGATGGTTTGAATTTCCAGCAAAGTGGGGGTGATAGAGTTATTCTCATTCCTCTCAATGGTGAACCCCTTCCTCTCTCCTTCAAACTTGACTTTGAATGCACCAATAATATGGCTGAGTATGAATCCCTAGTCATAGGTTTCTACACTTCTCTAGCCTTGGGAATTAAGACCATCAATACCTTTGGTGATTCTTATCTCATGGTCAACAAGGTCAATGGCTCCTATCAATGTAAGAATGATGTCTTACAAAAATAAAAAAATTTAGTTGACAAACTCTTAACATAATTCAAATGTTACTTGGTCCAATTTGTTCCTTGATCTACCAACAAATTTGTGGATATAATTGCTTGCCTTGCTTCTCAAATACCCTCTTAGCCTTCTTATTCTAAAATATTTGTAACCATTCATCTTTGGGAACAACTAAATATTTTACCAATATCTTTGCTAGAGCTCATCTCTGAGGATGATTATTGATACAACCATTTGGCTCAACTTGGGCTACTCGATGAATGCCATCTAGCCTCCCTTAACCATCTTCATGTCTATAAATAATGCATCAAGCATTCCTATAACAAACACCTCAAAGTGTGGGACTTTAATATAAAAGGCCTCAACCTAAAGAAAAACCAACATGTGATCAACATGGATAAAATTAAATGAGGAGATTTTGATTTCAATTTTATTGGACCCTATACAATAACCCATAAGTATGGATTAGGAGCTTATCATTTATCTTCCCTCAAAGGAAAACGAGAACCTAATCCTCTCAATGTTTCACATATGCATCCATTATTCTATTAAAGAAGGATCAATCTCACCTTGTCTAACTTAAGCTCATTACTTGATTATGAGATTTTAAGTTTCACCCATCTTCCTCCTCTCATTTTGAGGACATTTGATTACAACATAGAACCATGTGATTAACTATCAAAGTCATAACCTAATCCTAAATATGGGTACCATAGATATACCCATAACATGGTTCTCATGGATAATTTTCATCTCTAATAGGATGGAATCTCATGGTCATTATCTCTCAAAACCACACCTTTTCACATATCATTAACCTTATTGTGTTAAAGTTTTTCCCTCATAAAGGTAAATCTCTGAACCTAATTAGACTTGTCCATGTCTGAAAACATCACATCTTGAAACAATTTGGATATCATAATATTACTTGAGTCAATATATATAGCATTGTAGAATACTCCCTTGGAGGACAACTACCCAAAAACAAAATGTAAATTTCTTAAACTAAATGTAGACTACTCCCTTGAAGAACAACTAAAAAAATCATTAAACAAAGCATATAAACTTAGACCACTTCCATGAAGGATGGATAAGTCAACTTTGTAAATAAACCAAGAAATTTATCAAAATTTTCTCGCATAGATCAATGTCCCATATATAGAAACAAAGAAAAAGACCCACTACCACAATAAAAAAAAAATCAAAACAATCTAAAGCCACAATTGGCTCTCAAGCAACATAATAAGGTGGAAGCCACAATCGGCTTTTACATGTAGACTTCTTGCGTTGATCAGTCTACATCTAGCATACAACATGGACTTGTTTGTTATCATTTTTAGATCACAGATAGAAAGGGAAAACTAACCCACATGAGGTTACCATACATATTACACATTATCCTTCACACGACCTATCACCCATCTTCACAATTTTTCATCTAGTATGGTTATCTAACCTACTTATGTGCCACCATTATCTCCATCAAATCATCATAAACCTAACCATGAATAACATTAGAGTAAAATTAACATCAAAATATTATTTATGATCAATCAAACTACCTTTTGGAGATACCTTGCTTTGTGATCTCAACTCATCTTCAGTGCACACCCTTTCTCTGCAAACCTTCAACAAATCTAGACCATGTGGTCCATCAAATTGAGGCAACCCATTTGAGAACCACTCTCAAACCCTTTTTGAAATACATTGGCTTGATGTCCATAGACTATGTAGGCATTGTTTGACTTCTAAGAGAAGTTTAGCTGCTAACAACTAATTACCATCCAATTTTTCTTCTCATTAATTTATATTGCTAATAGTGCCCTATTGTTTAGGGCATCCTATATCAGGGAAGCTTTGGATTTTTCCTACCATCCTTGTATTTTAACATCATCTAATGCTTCCTTTTTATTTTTCCCCCATTGTTGGGATAACTACATTGACTTGATGTATTTTTAGATGATGTAGTTAGCACTCAGTTACTAAGGTTAGCTTGACCACATCCTTTATTTTATTTTCCCTTCTCACCTAATATCTCTTCCTCCACTTCTATACATATCTCTTCACCATATCCCTCCCTTAAAATTTTAAATTTATTTTAACCACTTTTATATCTTATCAATATCTTTTAACACAAATATTGACAACCTTCCTCATTAGTCTCTCTTATCTCCCATAAAGCAACCATCTACTCTACTTCATTAGCCTCCCTATAACCTTTCCTTGCACATGCTTTGCAGCTTGCTCCCACACCCACTTTTCATTTTTTTTTATCCCTCTCTCCACTTCTTACCAACCTTTCCCTTTATCCCTTTGTCTTCTTTCACAATCCTCATCATATCTCCTTTCCCTTGACAACATGTCATACCCTCTTCATCTCTCTAATTTCCTCACTAATTCCACATCATCCTGTGCATCTTTCATGATTTCTATTTCTTATGTTCTTTTGTTGCATCCCCCAATATTTATTTACATGTGCCACAAATTTCTTTAGATTTACCACACTTCTCACCTTTTCCATTTTCTATTCTTATTTTTTCCTCCACAACTAGATTCTAAATAGGTCGTTATCCTTTGAGAAGCCTTCCATAGTTTCCTTTTTTCTTATCTTTTCTCACCTTTTGCACTTTATATTATCCTTTTCCTCTTTCCATCTTGATACTCACTTATATTTTACATCTTTGTGAGTGTTCATGCTTTATATCCTTGCTTCATTATTCTTCTTATCATTCATAACCTTTATCCCTTATTTTCATCTCATTCCCTTTCATTGTGTTCCCCTATTTCTTCACGACTTCACTACTTTTTTAGTTTTTCAATCTCTTATAATCACCCATTAAGCTTGTAAATATTTTCTAATAAGTTTATTGGAACATACCTTATCTCTTTAGCTTCTTAACCATCCATCCTTTTTTCCCCCTTAGTTTTCTTAACCCTTTTCCCATTTTCCATCCCATTCTCATCTCCAACACTGCCATCTGATTTGATTCATTGTTCCTCTCCTTGCCTATCATCATCTAAGATTAATTGGTCACATCATCACCTAATTCTTATCTCTCTTATCATCTATTTTTGTCCTCATTTCACTCCTTTTTACTCCTTTTTCCTTTTATTCCATGTGTTTCCTTGTTTTTCATTCTCATCACTAATCTATTTTCTCTTTAGTCTCTTTTAGACCTCTTTTCAATTCTATCATGGCCTATCATATTTATCATCCTCCCTTTATCCTTCATGATTACTACACTTCTCTCCCCATCCTTTCCAATTCTCTAATTTGCCATTTTTTAGACAAACCCCCATCTTTAACCTTTTATTTTTATTCTTTTCATTTCATTTTTCTCGTCTCCCTTAATGACACTCATTTTTCTTCTTGACCTTATTTTGTCCTTCATATCCATGTTTGGTTCCTTCCATCCTTCTCCAAATTTATCTTTATCTGTGACCTCAATGTCTTATCTACCTATCTCTTCATCCTTATCCTGGTCCACCTTCACCTCATCCCTTGTTGGATCTCATATATTTTCTCCCATTCCACCTCTAGCTTCTCACTGGTTAGAGTGAAGTCACTAGTTGTATTAATTATACATACATATATGTGTCTTCTTCCTCATATCCTCTACTCTTTTGATTTAATGCATGAAATCTTGTCAGGTTCACTACTTAAAGTGCATCCATTTCTTCCTTCAATATATTTGTATGTGGTGCATGGGTCAACTTTTTATACCTTGTCCCTATCCAACTACTCCCTTCACCATACCTCTCACATATTTACCATTTAAAACCTCTACACATCTATATATTTTATTATTTCTTAATCTTATTTGGATAAGACACCTTTCAACCAACTAATCACTACTCATGCAAAGCATTTGAAAGGCTTATATTTGTTAAGCGAATCCCACTTCAGGTTTATTTTTAGTCCTTCTCAAAGAAGAAGCATTGTTCCCTCTTGTTATCATAATGTACTTGGTTGATATTTTCATTAGGATATTTGTCTCTTTATTATATTCTTCAATTTTCCATTTAGTATTATTCATTGCCTTACCTCTTTTGCTTTACCTTAAGTGAGATTAAAACAACCATAACATTCCAACATAAATAACATTCAAAAAATGACATCCAACATATTTTGTACATATTTATAACAAATTATGCAATGTTTTATTTAGAGTGTGAGTAGTCACACAACATATACAAATTCATCAGATTACATACACATTGCCTAAGGTGCATACATACATAGCTTTACTAATTAGGCATTACCCTGATTATCTAGTGACTCTATATTTGTGTCGAGACATCCCCATTCTTGATTTCTTATTGAGCTATCCTCAATAACATTCCCTATATCAATAACCACTAGGGGGCATATTATGTTCCCCTCCATAGAATGGGAATAATATTCTTCTATGGGTCTTTCACCCTTCATAGCAATCATAACCATTACCTCATTCCACTCCAGTTGTTACATCAATGCATATCCCCTTGGATAGGTAGGGTTCCCTCTATGGATAGGATAAGGGTGATTTTATCTATATTTATATCTTATGCAATAAAATTCTCACCTTCTTCACTATTGAGGAGGTAAGAGTTTAGGCTTGAGCTCTGGTTGTGGTTGCTTTCCCCCTTGTTGTTGGTTTAATATAACTTCCATTATTTTGGGTCATGGGTGTTTTTGATTATATCCACCATTGTTCTTATTGCTTGCCATCTTTAACCTTGTGTATTTCTCTGCACTAATAACAATGTGCAAAACCAAATGACAACCTAACCATGGACATTCATTCTTAGCATGATTCTTTAAATAAAATACCTAACCATTCTTCCTCATGGACATAATTATCCATTATACCAATGGGGATGCTCCTATGATGTCATTAATTCCCTTAAATAGTCTTCCAGCTTAAACTGGTCATGTCTCCTTACCTTTTCACATGGACATGTAGCCCTTGATCTGATTGGTCATCTCAATAAAGCCATTGTGCACTGTATGATGTATTTTTTTCATCCTTATCATCCAATATACATCTGATATCTTTCATTATTTAAATTCATCACATTCTTTGTGGTCCTAGTGGTCATTTACATCATTGTCACCTTTGCCTTGATTTACATAAATTAGCTTCTAACCATGGGCCACTATAATGGTCACGCTTTCAAAACTATCACTAGTGGTGACAACTTCCAAATACTTTCCACTGTAATCCCATTGTTCCATGTCCCAAAATTATGCTTTTCAAACATGGCAGTCTTTTATTTTTTGCCACCTACCAAATCCTCCATAATAGGTAAACCTATGTCTTATCTAGATATATACTCAATAACCTGGGCCATGTAGCTCTTTGTTGGTAACACCTCTTTTGAGTGGAACCTAAAGTCATTGATTCTGAGGTAATAAGATGAAGGATGTAGACATGGACACCTTTTATCTAGCCCACCCACATAGCTCTTAGGTTAGACACAGTCCATCCTCTATCAGTCACCATGCTACTACTTTTCTACCTTGTATAATCTACTTAGTCATCAAAGAAATTCTTTGAAGTTATTCCTCTGATACTACCCATAAAACTTAGCTCATAACAATGATGAAATTTTTACAAAGAGTCTATGTAGATCTTGATAGACACCCATCTCCTAAGACTTGACTCATAGTGATAACTGATATCCCTATACTTATACCCTCACAATTTTAGAAGCTGTAGCCTCCTCATGAAGGCACCTCTTTTTTGGCTTAGTTCCATTGTGGGACATTTTTGGTTCTTATCCTTTTGTTTTCCTCTTATTTATCCTAACTTGCCCATCCATGTTTTCTCCTCATAATCCATGTTAGATTATAATGGTGACTATTCACCAATCTACACAACACCTCGTCATTACCAAACCATCAACCCAAACCTAACCATGTGGTATATAACATTGGGAAACCCATTTAAAGTCCACTAGAGAACTACATTTGGTCTAAAGTTTTATTAAATATTACATCCATGGACCTGCTTAGGTAGTGTCCACTTGCCTAGTGCATATAGGGTTAGCTTAACCATACCCTATCTAAAATCTTGCCTTATCCACCTTACCAACTCAACCAACTAACCAACCTAAATCAAGACCCAACTACCCTTCTTCACCCTAGTAATGTGTCACTACTAGGGAAACCTACATTGGGCTTGAAGTTATTTTGGATTTTTTATCCATAGAACTATGTAGGTAACATCTATTTAGCCTAGTGCATTTAGACTCAGCTCAGCCACTGCCTACCAACCCATCCCCACCCATTCACCTTTCTCTACCTTGATATTTATCATTTTTTACCCAAATTTTTTGCATCATTTTACAGTGACCTTGCCTTGGTCATTTTGACCACATCGACCAACCTTGACATGTTACATTTTTTCACAACCTGACCATTTTGAAATTGTTCCACCTAGTGCTTACATGACCCACTTGTATTTTCCACAGGAGCACTTTTGAATTTGAATACCCATAAAAACACTGACTTTGTCTTAGAGAATAATAGGTGTACCCAGGCATAGCTATGGTCACATGGTACATTGGTCACTTGTCCCTTAGATTAGACCCTTGTTTTTACCAACATTGGCAACTTTCATTTTGTGTGATCTTGGCTATCACACTTAGTCACATTTTTTGCACATATTTGCATTTCAAATGCCTAACCCTTTTTGTCACTACTTAGTAACTCACTATCAACCACTTATCAAACCCATACCCGGTTCTTCTTTCCCTCATCAACTCCTAGTTTGAGGGGGAACACCTCTTCTCATACATGGGGTATAATGTCCTTTGACCAAAAAATCCATTTTTGTTTTATATCTTGTTAATTCAAACCTACATAACAAAAAGGCGCAAAATGTAGACACTAAAAAAATTCACGCTTGTAATTCTAGATGTTTGCATGATTTGGGCCCACATTCGAGACCACATAAACCTTCTTGATCATTAACTTAAACTTCTTAACCTAACTAAATCACTATTTATTTATCACTATTCACTATGGGACCCATTGTCACTATTCATGATGACATGGCAAGTGACATGGCATGTGATATGGCAAGTGACATGGAAGCTGATGTGGCACATGACATGGCAAGTGATATGGCTTGAAAGTGAGGTGGCTCAGAGTGGGACATAATACCCCACCTAAGACCATTGTCAGACATGCTTAATGACATCATTAGGCACCAAATGGTTTCCCCCTTAAAGTATGGTGTAATTTACCTTAAGGGTCCATCATTAATAATCAAAATTTATCTTCATGCATGAAAGCAATGTCAAAATGGGATGCCCACTTCTCGAGTCATTTGGAAGGGACAAAATGGGTATTATCTCCACCCATTTTGGACTCATTATCAATGTGGGAGACAAATAAACAAAGTGGGAGACCCATTAGCAAAATGGGAATCTCGCCAACCTTATAATTGAATCACTTATGCACCCATTAGGTAAATGGAACCACATTTTGTGGGGCACCTTCTTAAGTGCTTAACATAAGATAGGAGAAGGTGGTGGAAAGTCTTTTGGACTCATTTGGGTCCATGGGCATTATCTCCACTAAATTTGGACACATGTACAAGGTGGAAGATATAATACCCTAAGTGGGAGACACACTTATGATGTGGTAATCCCACCACCCTTATCCCCCATGACTCATTCATGAGCCCACTTGGAAAATGGGGCCATATTCCACTATTCCCTTCTTTTGGCATGTTTCTTAACATCAAATGATATAACTATGACACTCCCCTTTCACCCATGGGTTAGGTTGGTCTTTGGTGGAAGAATTTATCCTTTTAAATTCAGGATCACTTTAAAAGGAGGTCATAATCTTGGAAGAAAAGAGCTCAAGCAATGAAAATCTATCAAATTTACAAGCCAACATCAACAATAAATTCTTGAAGGTAGCCTTATTTGTTTTGTAATTTCATTTTCTTATCCCCCTTTTGCCTTCTTTTTTATTGACCTAAAAACCAACCCCTTGGCCTTCTTCTTTTACCATTTATAATTTACCCCTTTTTCATCTTTAAACCTCTTGACCATTTAGCTTTTTTTTACCACCTTTACCTTTTTGATCATTTGCCTTTTATCCTTATGACCATCTTTTCAATTTACCTTCTTGACACCTTGACTGTCTTTGCCCTTTTACCTATTCAACCTTTTATCTCTTGAGCACCTTTTTCCATTTACCCCTTTTTGACCATCTTTACCATTTATCTCTTGAGCACCATTTTCCATTTACCCTTTTGACCACTTACCTTCTTTATCTTCTTAACCATCTTGTCCATTTACCATTTACCTTCTTTCTTAGTATTTTAGCATTCAACTTAATGTTATTTTGTTAAATCATTAGAATTTATAGTAAAATTATTCATTTCATTGGAATTAAGTAATTTCATTTTTGTTATGAAAATTTATTATCAATCTCTATTTCATTAATCATTAATTTGTCTTAACAGTAGACTGAGAGCCTCTAAGTAAGTTCACACTTCTTGGATCTAGCTTGCTAGGCAATCCACCCATCTATCTAACTAACAACCCCATTTGTGAGTGATTTCTTATTTCAATTTATTCCTCCCTAGACATAGAGAAGTTCTCAAATCATGTCTGGATTCAATGTGCACACTTTCTACTAGGTTTTTTTACAAACACTTAATTTTAGTTTTATCTCTTTTTTAAGAACAGTAAAAATTTAGAGTAAAACATTTTGGGACAAGCAGTGGGACCATAGAATTTATTAGGATCATAATTATTTTAGGACATTTATAATTTCATTATTGAGATTCATTTAGTTGGATTCTTTGAAAATCAAGCTTTCTTTCCTTCTTTACAAAACATAAGTTTTAGTTGCATTTTTTAGAAAAGGTTAAATTTTATTTTCCTTGCATTTTTAAAAGAGAAAAAAAGGAAATCATCCTAGGATTAGGAATTACATTCTCATCTTTCACTTTAGTTTCATTTAGAGATCTTGCTTTCATTTAAAGAAATCTAAAATTTTTGCTTTGGGTTTAAAATCAACTGCATACATTGATTGCTTGCTTGTTTTATCTCACTTAGTTAATTAAAGGCAAAGCAAATTAATAATAGTTCACTTATGTTACAGAAACCAAATCAAATTCATAATCAAACATTAAACATACTTGAGACAAGGCCTGACTAGGATTTCATCACCCAATGTATCACTTTACCACTTCCTACCTATCATACTTGTATTTAATTCACCATGGGGATAATTATGTCAACTCTCTAATTGTATATAAAATATAGGTAAATAGTATAAAGTATAAGCACCCACATTGGCTATAGGATCATGAAGTGAGGGGAACAAGCCCCAAGTACCAATCCATGTACTTTATCTAATATAGATTCTCTCTTGGGAACATAAACATAACCCAAAAACAAATATAGACTTCTTTCTATGACCTGTTCTACAAGCCAATTTTCTCTTCATACATTCTAAGTCATAAGCCAAAAGTGAGATAAAAATATCCTAAGACTTAATGCACTCTTAGTGAATTCATTATTTTCCTTTAATTATTTTTATTGCTCTTTGTTTGAGGTACAAGTTGGTATCAATCCTTTGCTTATTTCTCACATGGTCTTCACTAGACAATAGTTGAGAAACCAAACCAATCAAATACCATCTTCTTGTTCTTCCTCCATGGAATATAATTCTAATGATGAGGGTTCACCTCATTTTTCTCCCACTCCTACTATAATCTTGGTTATTTATAAGGGTGAGGAGGATTTCACTACTTCCTTGATAATAACCGAATATCCCTACAACATTAACCTGATAGCCTACCTCACCATACCTCTATTTCTTTGATTCCTCCCATGGATCCTTCTTTCAGGATGCCTCCCCATCTCATGGTGGGTGTCACATTGATCCAATCCTTATTTACCCAATCCTCTTCCAATATCCCATCTACAACCACTATCCAAACCCAATCCAATATCCTAACCTCCAACCAAACACCTCTTAACATGCCCCACACTTCCCATATAGGTCTAACTTTACCTCTAGTTACCTATAGTCTACCTACCATGAGGTTTTATTCCACCCCTATTTCCACCCTTCTCCTTGTCTCAACTAATCAACCAACTTATACACCATTTTAGAACTTGGTTCTTTATATACCCTAAACACTTCCACCCATTATCACTAGAGTTACCACTCTACCCCAACCTACCCACCCTCAACCCACTACCTTAGCCATACATTTAAGTCAACCCACATCTATCCCTCAACAGGTACCTGTATCAACCTATCAATATGTTCCTAACCCAAAAGGGTACATACCATATTCAACCTAATAATTTGTGACACCATCTCAACCTCTTGCCACCACTTACCAATACCTAGATTCTTTATCACCTTCTACCACTTATCCATACATAGTTGCCAATCAACCTCAACAAAATTTACCACTTAATCATGGAGCTTCCCAACCCTAACCAAATTTGATCAAGATATTAATGGAAAAAATCACCAAATTGAAGTCATCTACCCCTGACTCCCCTAACCTTTTATCTTATAATCAAATTTATAATGAACCAATTCATCCATCAGTCCCTATCCATGCTTATCCTCCTCAATGGGAATTACCAATTTTTTAAAAATTCCATGGAAATGAGAATCACCAACAACATTTGAGAACCTTCTATCTTTTTTTATTTAATCACCTATGATGATTCTCTCCTTCTTCAAATCTTCCTTGTGTCCTTATTCAGACGAGCCCTTGATTGGTATAGTTCTCTCACCTAGCACTCCATCTTTCCATTCTTCCAATTGGCCCAAATATTTATAGAACACTTTTCTATGAACATATCTAAAAAGGTATCTATCACGTATCTCTATTCCATTAAGCAATTTGATGATGAGTCAATTTTGAATTTTTTGGCTAGATAGAGTGGCCTTATAACCAACTTTATTTTTGATTACCACAGCCTGAATTGATTGAATTCTTCTCCTAGGGTTGTGCCAAACATATTTCCCTCACTCTTCAAGTTCAAAATCTCAAGACTTTTGATGAGGCATTCACCATGGCACTCAAAATATAAAACTTGGCCATTGATGAAGGGAAATTGAAAGTGTGGAACAAAAATTATAGTTTTAAATCCAATGACCCTTCCTCCTCCAAAACCACTAACTAACCCAACACCAAAGCAAAAGCATCCATAAACTCATTTTTTCTAAAAATCGTTCCACACCCAACTGTCAACCAACCCTTCCAACCCTTCCTATCCACAAAATTGAATCCAAAATTGGGTTATTCTAAAAAAATATACTCCTATTGGAGAATATTATGCATTAGTTTAAAAAAAAAAATTCAAAACCAACCTCATCCAACTCCCACCAATTAAACCACTCTAACATTTAGATGCTTCTCACCCTATACCTATGTGGTATAATTAAAATTACCATTGTGCCTTTCACTGAGTTGTATGACATGACATTAATCAATGTAACAACTTCAAAAGTCTTGTCTACAACTTGATTGATAGTGGAGAACTTTCATTTTACAATCCCAATGTACCTCTAAATCAATCCCTTAACATATTCTACAAACCTTTTCCCAATCATGCTCCTACTACCCAACACCATGATAATAAACCTGAATCATCTCATTCCCATGAGGCACACATGATCAATGTTGAGTAGACCATTACCTCAATATCCCAAGTGGAAATAACAAACCCACCTCTTATTCTTTTGAATATCCAAATGGAAGAATCAATCACCCCTCCATTTTCACTTGATGAGACCTTATATTTATCTATCTATCCTTTAGTGAAGACACCAAAGGAAGAAACCATTACTTTAACCACACCTTCATCTCCCATTCCACCTAGTCAAGTGGCAAAGCTACCCTCCATTCCTTTGGATGCCCAAAAAAGAAAGTAATTATGTCTCCTCTTTCACTTGTGAACACCAAACCAATCTAGCTTATTATAGAACCCTCCACTCTCCCTTCAAAAACCATCCCAAAATTAGAGATTAACCCATCTATATAACCGCCAATTATGAAACCTTCCATCCAAGACAACTATGAAAAATCATTCTCTATTATCCACTAAAGGACTTAAGCTTTGAATCCAATAACTAAGGAACTAAACCCATTTATAATACCTTTTCTATACTTGTCTAAATCCTAGAACTCACTTCTCAAACCAGTGTTGATAGATCTAGTTTTTGGCATTATCTTGGAATCCCTTACCAAAAGAAATTAGAATTCTCAACTTCACTTGAATCCACCCTTAAATACATAATTACCTCTTCACCAAATATCTCTTCCAAAACCATAGGTGAACCATCCCAGCTACCTCTACCTAAAATTGACAAATCATCTTACACCCCGCTCACCAAGCCAATCAAGACCCTAGTAATTTTACCTATGCCTAGTCACACTCACCCACCTTTAAGGTTGAACTTAACCTCATATAGTATAGAAATGAAACCTCCAACTAAACTGACTAAGAAATTAGAGTTACCTAAACCTCCATCCCAAACTAGACCCATACCACCTCCTTCCCATCTACTTTCCATCTTAGGATCCCATCCTTAATCCATTCTAGTTACCTATTCTTCCTCTAAGAAACCATCCCGTTTTTCTCCACCTACACCCACCAAACCCTCTAGTTATCCATAATTTATAGCCAACCTATTCACCTCTACTTTCCCACCTATAACTAAAACTTTGTCATCCAAAATCTCCGCATCAAAATTTATAACCTCCAAACCAACCATAGATAAGCAAACCCAACCAAAAATGTCAACTAAAACCATTTGTCCAAATACCACTTGTATAATAAAGCCTACACCCCAAAAGGTTATCACTCCCAAAACCAAAAACCCATCAATACCTTTTCTTGATTCCTACACCACCATTTTACAAAGGTTATTGCAAACTTCCTCCATTAGTTTACCTTCAATTAAACCTTTTTACCCTTCACATCCTAAACTAAAATGGTTTAATGAAAGTTTGATTTCACTTTACCATAGGAATCTTGGACATGATACAATTTTTTTTTAAAACCCTCTATACACTTGTCCACAATCTTTTAGATGAATATGATCTATTAGAGAAACCCTTCTTACCCCTACCACCAATATTATCATAAACCCAACCTACCCAACCTTTACTTACTATCCCACTCCTATCCAAAGATGAGAAAGAGTAACCAAATTAAGCATTAAACCCAATGAACCCCATTTTCCACATTATTCATGTGGTGACCCAATCTCAAGTCCAATATAAGGATAAGGGGAAAACCAAGGTAACCATCCCATAGACATACCCTTTGACACCTTAATCCTCCAACCAAACCCAGACATTTCCACTATCACCTTCATAACCACCAAAACCCAAAGAATCCATTATAGGAGCTTCTCCCTCCAAACCTTCTACATTCATAAAATGCTTAGTGTGAAATAGATTCACCAAACACTAGTAAAATGAGCCTTTATGAACTAATCAACACTTTACCCCATAAATGGCAAGCACTAATTAAGGTTTCGGAATCCATAGAGGTTCAACTAGATGATCCTAAACCTCTTGCACCCTTGGTTGGAGCCCTCAAACTTTCTACCCTTGTCACCTTTCAAGATTTTGAGATACTTCCCATTAATCTTGAGGACTCTGATCCTCCCCTTTTCATTATTGTATACATCAATTAAACCCACATCAAAAGGGCTATGATTTATGGAGGATTTAGAATCAACATTATCTCCTCCCATGCATATAAATAACTTCAAATACTCAAAAACATCATCTCAAAAATTACAATAGTGCTTCATTCCTTCAATGACACCATGGCCACTACCCTAGGGACTATAGTCCTCCATATCCAATTGGGACCTTGTACCATTCCCAAACTATTCTATAGTGTATAGGGTGAATTCCAATACAATATCTTACATGAATTCACTTGGATCCATGCCATGAGATGCATCCCTTCCACCTTACATTGATGTGTCAAATTTGATTATGAGGGACAAGTAGTTACCATCAAAGTTGATCCTATTCCCTTTACTTCTTATAACTTGACCTACTAGCCTAATGATGTCCTTCTACCTCACTCATCTAAATTACAACAAGCCTCCAAAAAATCCACCCAACTAACCATAAATTTCAATAATTCTTCTCACAATAATGATGAAGCATTAACTATCTCATTTATCCCTTCTTCACGGATCCCCGTAGAAGATCCCTTACAATATATGTTTTAACATCTCTAATTAGGGGAGTATCACCTTCTATCTCTAGATGCATTCCCTACTCCTCAAGAATATGGTAACCTCAAAAATGACCTTTCATATGACCCTAACATTAGAACCATTATCCCTTTTAGTCTACCCAACCATCAAATGAACTTCTCCTATGGGGGACTTGATGAATCACTTCTTGTTCCCACAACTAGCTCTTCCATCTGACCATCTACCTTTAACTTTTAATATCTCCACAAACCAACATTCACTAAATTAGACCTTCATAGGTGTGCCTAAAAGGGATTTATTTTTGATCGATATGAATAAGGACCTCACGAGTTACATTCAATCAAAATCAAAAAACCTCATGAGTCATTTGGCCTTGGGTTTGTACAACATGAAGAACCCACCAATCATCCCAAACCAATTGACACCATTGAGGATACCACCTCCTAAAAAACATAACCTCCTTTAAAGTCTAAATATTTCAACATCATTCCTCCTAACTTTTTTTAGTCAGTATTGTTAGTTTGGGCTCTTTGACCTATCAAAAGGATAGCCAAACTAAAACTATTCCTCTCATCCATACCAAAATGGCAGAAAATGATTATCCTACCATCAAAACCATCCAACATTAAGATGATGATTCCATACTTACCTATCTCAGTGTGGGGTATTATTCTATCCACAAATCCCTTCCTCTTGAGAAATAAACCATGTTGAATGAATCCACTGTCAATGTCAACTTGGGTACTCAGGATAACCCCTGTATTGTCAAAATAGGTCAATATTTGAATGCCATAGAATAATAAGATTAACCTTCTTTATTTTTATAAAGCATAGTATTTACTTGGTCCTATTAGGATATGCCCAAAATTGACCCTTTTATTTCCATCCACAACATTGTCACTCATCCTGATGCTAATCCTATTCGACAAAAACTTCATAGGATGCACCCTTGTATAACCTTTCTAGTCAAAGAAGAAATTCAACATCTCCTATCTATTAACTTCATTCAACCCATAAACTATCCATAATGGGTTTATAACATCATTCCCATTACCAAATCTATCAAGGGACTTCACCTCTATATTTATTCTCATGACCTCAACCTTGCTTGTCTAAAGGATAACTTTCCTTTATCGAACATCAACTAACTTGTTGATTTTGTAGCTAGCCACAAAATATTATCTCTCATGGATAGTTTCTTGGGATATAATTAGATCTTGGTTACTCCCAAATATCAACATAAAAATTCTTTCATTACTCTATGGGGAACCTTCTATTATAGGGTCATGCCTTTTAGTTTGAAGAATGCTAGAATAACCTATTAGTAAGCCATGACATGCATCTTCCATGACCTTATCCACACCATTGTAGAGGACTATGTTGATGATCTTTTGGTAAAATCCAAATCTTACAAAGATCATTTAAAAGTTATTGGTATCATCTTTGAATGCCTAATCCATTTCCTTGTCAGACTTAACCTAAAGAAATGTGCTTTTGGGATCCTTTTAGGAAAGCTTCTTGGCTTTATCATCTCTCTTCAAATAATTGAAGTAGACCCTACCAAGGTCAAATCAATCCTAGAGATGCTTCCTCCTACTAAACTTAAGTAACTCTATGGTCTACAAGGAAAGCTCCAATCCATCCATCACTTTATCTCCTAGTTATCAGATAGATGTCAACCATTTCATCATCTCTTTAAGAAGGATACCTCCTTTAATTGGATCAAGGACTACTAAAAAGCCTTTGATTATCTCAAGCAGTACCTCCTCTCTCCTCCTATTCTTATTCCTCCTAAAGAGGATCAACCATTTTACCTTTACATATTAACTACTGACCATTCCCTAAGGGTAATGATAGCTCACCATGATGAACAAAACAAAGAGAAAGTTGTTTAATATATAAGTTGAACACTTATAGAATACGAGACTCGATACACCCATGCCAAGAATCTTTTCTTAGATTTGGTCTTCGTGGCCACCAAACTCTGCCACTATCTCCTCAATCACAAAGCCTTTGTCATCACTAACACCGACCCACTCAAGTATATGTGCTCTAAACCATACCAAAACTAGTGTATGGCTAAGTAGCTCATGCTCTTAGCTGAGTTTGACCTTGAGTTAGTCTAATATAATTTGATTAAAGAGAAAATCATTTCTAACTAATTATCTGAATCTCCTTTACCAACAACCAACCACATCCTCTTTCTTTTCTAAATGAGTCTATCTCAACTCTTTTTCAAGAGGATGGCATAACCTATGAAATGACTATGTTCTTCGATGGTTTGAAGTTCCAATAAGGTGGTGGTATGGGAGTTAGTATAATTATTATTGATATTGAACCCCTTCCTCTCTCCTTTAAACTTGAATTTGAATGCACCAATAATATGTCTAAGTATGAAGTCATAGTCATAGGTCTCCAAATTGATCTAACTTTGGGAATTAAGACCATCAATATCTTTGGTGATTCCCATTTCATGGCCAACTAGGTCAATGGTTCATGTCAATGTAAGGGTGATGTATTACATAAATATAAATTTTTAGTTGACAAACTCTTAGAATCATTCAAACATTACCTGGTCCAATCTATTCCCTAATCTACCAATAAATTCATGAATATAATGGCTTGCCTTGCTTCCCAAATCCATTATCAGCCTTCTAATTTACAAATATTTGTCACCATTCATCATTTTACCACACCCTCTTATAACCAATTTGACCTCCTCACCATTTTTAGTGTGGAAGAATCCCCATCTAATATTTGGAAAGACCAAAATTTAACCTTTGCATCATTCCTCCCAACCTCTCTAAGAATGCCCAAAGATCCTTTATTTAGAGTACCTTTCATTACACCATACTAAGGAGAATCCTTTACAAACATGGTTTTGATGGCCTCATTCTCTATTTCCTACACAACTATGAAGCTTCCCATGTTATCAGAGAAATGCATGATGGGATATGTGGGGGAGACTTTAGCGGTCTAGCTATCACTACATGTACCCTTCTCCCTAGATACTATTGGTCCACACTCAACCAAGACTATTGTGATCATGTAAAAAAGTGTGTTAAATGTTAGTAACATGATAATCTATATCATGTATCAACTAACAACCTCCAGGTATACAATGACTTTTAGCCTTTCTCATAATGGGGCCTAGATCTTATTGGTGAGATCAACCCTCATTCCTCACAATGGAATAGCTTTATCATCACAGCCACTGAATGTTTCACCAAGTGGGTAGAGGCTATTCCTCTAGTCTTGACCAAAGCAAAGAAGATTTTCAGCGTTATCAACCATCATATCATCTACCACTTTTATCTTCTTCATAAAATTATCACCAAAAATGCCAAATATTTCAAAAACAAGCAAGTTTAGGGTCTATGTGACATGTTTGGCATTGACCTAAGTTTTTCCTCATCTTACCATCCATAAGCAAATAGAATAGTGAAAGCCTCTAACAAAATCCTCAACAAAATGCTAACCAAAGTAATCAATGCTTCAAGTCAGGATTGACATTTGCCCATCCACTTCACTTTATGGGCCTATCACACAAGCATTAGAACCTCTATAGGTACTACCCCTTTCTCACTAGTGTTCAAAAGTAGAGGCAGTCTTACCTCTTGAAGTCCAAATCCCATCTCTTTGCATATATTTGTAAGAGATCATCTTTGAGGACAATTATCATCAACATCATTTGGCTTAGCTTGATCTATTCAATCAGTGTCATCTAGCTTTCCTTAACCATATTCATGTCTATCAAGAATGCCTCAAGTGTGCCTATAAAAAACACCCAAAAGTATGAGAGTTCAATATCAGAGACCTCATCCTAAAATAAAACCAACATGTGACCAACATGGAGAAAAGTAAATGAGGCAAGTTTGCTTTCAATTGGCTTGGACCCTATATCATAACCCATAAGAATGGATCAGAAGGTTATCAATTATCCTCCTTCAATGTCAAACTAGAATCTAAGCCTCTTAATGCTTCACATCTATGTTCATTCTTTTGTTAAATAAGGATCAATCTCACCTTGTTGTCTAACTTAGTCTCATCTCTTGATTACGATATTTTCACCTTCACCCATTTTCCTCCTCTCCTTTTGAGGACAATTTATTACAACATAAAACCATGTGGTTAATCATCACAATCATAAACTAATCCTAAATATGGGTACCATGGATCTACCCATAGCATGGTTCTCATGGATACTTTTCATCTCTAATAAGATGGAATTCCATCTTCATTCTCTCTTAGAACCACACCTTTTCACTTATCATTAAACTTATTGTGTTGAAATTTTGCCCTCATAAAGGTAAACCTCTCAACCTAATTAGACATGTCCATGTCTAAAAACATCACATCTAAAATTAATTCAAATATCATAATATTACTTGGGTCAATATCTCTAGCATTGTAGAATGCTCCCTTGAAGGACAACTACCCAAAAATAAAATAAAAAGTACTTAAACTAAAGGTAGAATGTTCCTTTGAAAGATAGATTAAAAAACCATTAAAAAAATCATATAAACTTAGACCACTCCCTCGAAGGATGGCTAAGTCAAATTTGTAAACAAACTGAGTAATTTGTTGAAAGCTTCCCGCATCAATCAACTTCCCATATACAATAATAAAGCAAAAGACCCACTACCACAATCAAAACAAAATTAAAATAATATAAAGATGAAATCGACTCTCAAACAACATAATAAGGTAGAATCCATAATTGACTTTCAAATGTATACTTCTCACATTGATCAGTCTACATCTAGAATATGACATGAACTTGTTTGTTATTATTTTTAGATCACCTATAGAAAGGGAAAACTAACCCACATAAGGTTACCATACATATTACCAATTATCCTTTACACCACCTATCACCCATTTTCCCTTTATACTATCTATAAATAAAGAGATTTAGATCTTAATTAACACACTATGATCAAGAAACTTGTTTTATCAACCAATGCATGCTAATGTGAAGCATTATTAAAGCTTACGTTCTTTAAGCTAATCCAACTTCAGGTTTTGTTTTGTTTTGTCCTTTTCAATAAACATGTATTATACATCATTTCTTTTTTTGTCATCATTGATTCATGTATTCTATTAGACCTATGTCTCATGATTTTTCATCTAGTATGGTTATCTAACCTACTTATGTGCCACTACTATCATCCATCAAATCATCATAACCCTAACCATGAATAACATCATAACAACATTAACATTAAAACCCTATTTATGATCAATCAGCCCACATTTTGGAGATACATTTATTTGTAACCTCAACCCATCTTTGGTGCACACCCTTTCACTACAAACCTTCAACAAAACTAGACCATGTGATCCATCAAATTGAGGCAAACCATTTGAGCACCACTCTTAAACCTTTGTTGAATGATATGAATAGATTATGTAGGCACTAATTAACTTCTAAGGGTAGTTTGACCACTAAAAACTAATTACCATCCCTTTTTCTTCTCATTAATTTCCATTTCTAACAATGACCTCTTGCTTAGGGCATCTTATATCAGTGAAGCTTTGGATTTTTCCTAGCATCCTTGTATTTTAACATCATTTAATACTTCCTATTTATTTTTCCCCTATTGCAAGGAAAACTACATTGGCCAGAGGTCAGCTTAGATGCATCCATTATTTTATTCTCCCTTCTCACCTAATATCTCTTCTTCCACTTCTCTACCTATCTCTTCACCATATCCCTCCCTTCATCTTGTCAATCTCTTTTAACCACTTTTCTAGCTTGTCAATCTCTTTTAACACAAGTATTGGCAACCTTTCTCATTTACCCCTCTTATCTCCCATAAATCCTCCATCTACTCTACTTCATTGGCCTCCCCATCACCTTTCCGTGTGCATGCTTCATGGCTCACTCCCTCACCCACTTTTCATGTTTTTTTCCCTCTCTCAACTTCTTAACAGCCTTGTGTTTTATCCACTTTGTCTTTTTTCATTGTCCTCACCATTTCCCCTTGCCCTTGACAACATTTCATACCCTCTTCCTCACTCCCTTTTCCTCACCAATTCTAAATCATCCCATATATCTTGCATGATTTCTATTTCTTATATTATTTTTCTACATCCCCCACTATTTATTTACATGTGTCACCACTTTATTTTGATTTTCCACTCTTCCCACCTTTTCCATTTCCAATTTTCCATTATTATTTTTTTCCTCTACAACTAGCTTCTAACTAGGTCTTTATCGTTTGAGAAGCCTTCCATAATTTCCCTTTTCTTCTTATCTATTCTCACCTTTTGCACTTTTCATTCCCATTTTCCTCTTTCCATCTCGGTACTCACTTATATTTCCCACCATTGTTCCCATTGTTTGGCATCTTCAACCTTGTGTAGTTCTCTACACTAATAATGACCTGTAAAACCAAATGACAACCTAATTATGGGAATTCATTCTTAGCATGATTATTTAAATAGAATACTTGACCATTCTTCCTCATTGACATGATTATCAATTATACTTATAGGGAGGGTCCTATGATGTCATTAATTCCCTTGAATAGTCTTCCCACTTGAACTAGTCATGTATCCCTAACTTTTCATGTAGACATGTAGCCCTCGATATAATTGGTCATATTAATAAATTCATTATACATAGTCATGATGTCTTTTTATCACCCTTATCATCCAATATGAATTTTATGTCCTTTATTATTTCAATTCCTCATGGTCCTTATGGGTCTAGTGGTCATTTGCATCATTATCACCTTTACCCTGATTGATGTAACTTGGCTCCAGCCATGGGCCACTATAACGGTCAATTTTTCAAAACTACTGCTAATGTTGATAGCTTTCAAATACTTACTACTATAATCCCACTATTTCATGTCCTAAAATTATGATTCTCAAACATGACAATATTTTATTTTGTGCCACCTACCAAATCCTCCATAATAGGTGAATAACTATTTTATCTAGCTCTATCATAAGACATTTGTGGTGTTTAGCTTTTTGTTACCCTCTTATTTATCATACATTTCCCATCCATGTTTTATCCTCCTAATGCATGTGGGATTATTATGGTCACTATTCACCAATATACACCATGACACCTCACCGCTACCAAACCATTAACCCAAACCTAACCATGTGGTATATCATATTAGGGAAACCCATCTAAACTCCACTAGAAAACTACATTTGGCTTGAATTTTTGTTGGATATTACATCCATGGACCTATATAGGTGAAGTACACTTACATAATGCATATGGCATTAGCTCGGCAACCCCTTACCTTTAATCTTGACTTCTCTACCTTACCAACTCAACCAACCCACCTAAATCAAAACCCAACTACCCTTCTTCATCCTAGTAAAGTGTCACTACTAGAGAGAACTACATTGGACCTAAAGTTCTTTTTGATATTTTGTCCATAGAACTATGTAGGAAGTATATATTTGGCCTAGTGAATTTTACGTTAGCTTAGACACCCTGTACCAACCCATCCCCACTCATTCACCTTTTTACATGTTGATGTTGGTCATTTTTGACCCACATTATTTGTACTATTTTGTGATGACTCGACCTTAGTCATTTTGACTGAACCAACCAATCTTGTCAATTGTATTTTTGTATGACTTGACCATTTTGAACTTACACCACCTCATTGTTATTTGAACCACTTGGATTTTACATGTGAGCACCTTTGAATTTGAATATCCACATAAACACTAACTTTATCTAAGAGACTGATAGGTGTACCGAGCCATAACTATGATCACGTGGTACATTAGTCACTTTTCCTTTAAATTGGACCCTTATTTTTACCAACATCAGCAACTTTAATTTGTGTGTGATCTTAGATATCACACTTAGTTTCATTTTGTGTTCATATTTGCATTTCAAATGCCTAGTCATTTTTGTCACTACTTAGTCACTGACCATCAACCTGTTATCCAACTCGTACTAGATTTTGCTTTCCTTATCAACTCCTAGTTTGAGGGGGAACACCTCCTACCATACTCAAGGCATATTTACCTTCAACCAAGTGATCCATTTTTATTTTACATCTTGTTAATTCAAAACCACATAAAAAAAGGGATAGAATGTAGACACTAGAAAACTACACACTTGCAATTTTAGATGTCTGCATGACTTGGGCCCACCTCAGGGATCACTTAAACCTTCTTGACCATTAAACTAACCCTCTTAACCTAACCAATTCACTATTTAATTATCACTATTCACATAGTACTATTCAAAAGTACTAATCACTATGGGACCCACTGTCACTATTCATAATGACATGGAATGTGATATGACAAGTGACATAGAAAGTGACATGGAAGGTGATATGGCACATGACATGGAAAGTGACATGGCTTGAAAGTGAGGTGGCTTGGAGTGGGACATTATACCCCACTTAAGACCCTTGCCAAAGGTGCTTAATGACCTCATTAAGCACCAAAGGGTCCCCCCTTTAAGTATAACACAATTTCCCTTAAGGGTCCATCATTCAACATCAAAATTTGTATTCATGCATGAAATTTGTGTCAAAATGGGATGCCCACTTCTTGAGTGCTTTGGAAAGGACAAAATGGGCATTATCTCCACCCATTTTGGACTCATTGGAAAGGTGGGAGACAAACCAACCAAGTGGGAGACCCATTACCAAAGTGGGAATCCCACCACCCTTATCCCTTAACTCACTTATACACCCATGAGGAAAATGGTGCCACATTTTTTGGGGCACCTTTTTAAGTGCTTAGCATAAGATAGAAGAATGTGGTGGAAAGTATTTTGGACTCATTTGGGTTTATGGGCATTATCTCCACTAAATTTGGACACATGTGCAAGGTGTAAGACATAATACCCTAAGTGGGAGACACACTTATGAAGTTAGACTCCCACCACCCTTATCCCCATGACTAATTTATGAGCCCACTTAGAAAATGGTGCCATATTTCACTATTCCCTTCTTTTGGCATGTTTCTTAACATCAAATGCTATAAACATGACCCTCCCCCTTCACCCATCGGTTAGGTTGGTCTCTAGTGGAAGCATTTCTCCTTACATGTTTAGGACCAATTTTGAATGAGGTCATCATCTTAGAAGAAAAGAGCTCAATCAATGAAACTCTATCATATTTACAAGCCAACATCATCAAAAACAACATCAAAAATAAAGTTTCTTCAAGGTAACCTTGTTTTTTTTTAATTTCATTTTCTTATCCCCCTTTGCCTTCTCTTTTATTGACCTCTAAACCAACCCCTTGGCCTTATTATTTTACCATTTATCATTTACCCCTTTGCCATCTTCAAACTTCTTGACTATTTACCTCTTTTTGACCACCTTTACCTTTTTGATCATTTGCCTTCCATCTTTGCCTTTTTACCTTCTTCACCCTTTTATCTCTTGAGCACCATTTTCCATTTACCCCATTTTGATCATCTTTACCATTTATCTCTTGAGCAGCATTTTCCATTTACCCTTTTGACCACTTACCTTCTTTACCTTTTTGACCATCTTGTCCATTTACCATTTACCTTCTTTATTAGGATTTTAGCAGTCAACTTAATATATATATTTACACATATATATATACCTTCTTTATGCACGCGCACACACACACACACACACACACACACACACACACACACACACACACACACACACACACACACACACACACACACACATGTGAGTGTGAGTGTGTGTGTGTGTGTGTGGCTTAAAAATTAATTATTTTTATAATTTCATTGTTAGGATTATTTGTAAATATGACATATGATTATTTATAAATAATATGTCATAAAATATATATATTAGTTATAAATTAATTATGATTATTTGTATATTATCTACTTATTTATTAGGATATGATAATATTTTTAGATAATTTTTTTACAATTTCATTTTTTATAATATCTATAGATTATTTATTATGATGTGATAATATTTTTTATGATAATTTATTTCTATAATTTTATTGTCATAATTATTTATAACTAAAATATGGTAAAATCTATATATTATGTACAAATTAGTTACTATTATTTGTTTATTATCTATTTATTTATTATGCTATGGTAATAT
The DNA here is from genome assembly GCA_037957365.1 of Torreya grandis. Classification (NCBI taxonomy): domain Eukaryota; kingdom Viridiplantae; phylum Streptophyta; class Pinopsida; order Cupressales; family Taxaceae; genus Torreya; species Torreya grandis. The sequence continues at coordinate 1,874,898 of JARHVA010002038.1, forward strand.
TTATTATGATAATTTATTTTTAATTTATTTTTGTTATTTACTTATAAATTAATTATTTTTACAATTTTATTATTATGATTATTTATAAATATGATGTGGTAAAATCTATATATTACTTATAAATTAGTTATGATTATCTATATATTATTTACTTATTTATAATTCTATAATTAGATATGATTATTTATAATTATGATGTTGCAAAATCTATATATTATCTATAAATTAATTATTATTATCTAATTATTTGAAAATATAATACATTGAAATATATACATTATCCATAATTTAATTATAATTATTTATAAATATTATGTGGTAAAATATATGTATTATCTATAATTTACTTATGATTATTTAATTATTTATAAATATAATACAATAAAACTTATATATTATTCATATATTTATTATGATATTTTAATATAATATAACTGGTCAAGATGAAATAAATTTCACATGAAAAATAATGACAAGAGAAGTAATCTTTAGAATATAAAATGAAAAAAGTTTGAAAATTATCATAATAAATATTACCATAGCATAATAAATAAATAGATAGTAAACAAATAATAGTAACCAATTTGTACATAATATATAGATTTTACCATATTTTAGTTATAAATAATTATGCCAATAAAATTATAGAAATAAATTATCATAAAAAATATTATCACATCATAATAAATAATCTATAGATATTATAAAAAATGAAATTGTAAAAAAATTATCTAAAAATATTATCATATCCTAATAAATAAGTAGATAATATACAAATAATCATAATTAATTTATAACTAATATATAGATTTTATGACATATTATTTATAAATAATCATATGTCATATTTATAAATAATCCTAACAATGAAATTATAAAAATAATTAATTATATATATATATATATATATATATATATATATATATATATATATATATATATATATTAAAAATTAATTATTTTTATAATTTCATTGTTAGGATTATTTATAAATTAATTATGACTATTTGTATATTATCTATTTATTAGGATATGATAATATTTTTAGATAATTTTTTTACAATTTCATTTTTTATAATATCTATAGATTATATATTATGATGTGATAATATTTTTTATGATAATTTATTTCTATAATTTTATTGTCATAATTATTTATAACTAGAATATGGTAAAATCTATATATTATGTACAAATTAGTTACTATTATTTGTTTATTATCTATTTTTTTTATTATGCTATGGTAATATTTATTATGATAATTTATTTTTAATTTTTTTTTGTTATTTACTTATAAATTAATTATTTTTACAATTTTATTATTATGATTATTTATAAATATGATGTGGTAAAATTTATATATTACTTATAAATTAGTTATGATTATCTATATATTATTTACTTATTTATAATTTTATAGTTCGATATGATTATTTATAATTATGATGTTGCAAAATCTATATATTATCTATAAATTAATTATTATTATCTAATTATTTGAAAATATAATACATTGAAATATATACATTACCCATAATTTAATTATAATTATTTATAAATATTATGTGGCAAAATATATGTATTATCTATAATTTACTTATGATTATTTAATTATTTATAAATATAATACAATAAAATTTATATATTATTCATATATTTATTATGATGTTTTAATATAATATAACTGGTCAAGTTGAAATCAATTTCACATGAAAAATAATGACAAGAGAAGTAATCTTTAGAATATAAAATGAAAAAAGTTTGAAAATTTAACTTACTCCTTTTCAACTCTTCTTTAATTTTCATTTCTTCCACTTTTTTCTTATAAACTTGTCATTTTATTAAATAATTATGGATCCAAATGAATAAATAAATAAATAATTTTATTTTAAGGTAAAAAAAAGTACTATAATAATAAATATATTTCATCCACCATATATTTCAACATTGTAAACACATAATTAAATTATTTTATGCTAAAGTAAATAAAATTACCATAAACAAATAAATAATTAAATAAATAAATAATTTTAATTTATGATAATTAAAAATACAACAATAAATATGATTCACTCACCATATATTCCATGGTAAATATATGGTTAAATTATTTTATTTAGAAGTAAATCAAATTGTCACTATAAAATTATAATTCATTTGTCATTAAATTAAATAATTAAAAATGAGTATAAGTTTATTTAATAATGTCAGATTTAAATGAATTAAATGTTAACACACTCATACCATTACACAGAATTAGTTTCCATGTCACTGAAAAAACACCTATCAATATAATAACATCTATCGAGTAATAATTATTTTAATAAATATATAGATTAACTATTGAAAAGATTTATTTAATATTTCAATAACCACATAATTAAATTACTTAATGGATACACACCATAAAATTTAATGAAATTTTAATGTCAAATGAATCATATAGTAACACCTTTCACATTAACAAGTGCTAAGCTGCGACATAAGTACCTACTTCATGCTAAAAGAATTTAGAATTGTAAGAAATGATAGGTAGAAAAATAACATATTTAGCAGTTGCCCAAATGCATTAAGACATAGTTTTCATCCTTTAATACTAACATGATATTATTAGCTTAAATACAAGCAACTTTTAATAATAAGTCAATAGGATGAGCTTAAATGGTTACCTTGGCAAGTTGGCACTCATTATATATTCATAGGGTTGAAGTAATGTGATTGGAACTATTGAAGTGAACCACTAAATAGCAGCAATTGACTACACATGCACTTGCATCTTGTAATCGAAACTATCTTTTTCTCAGAATTTAGGGACAACCTTTCTATAAAAAATGGTTAGTTTAAACAGCTGGGATTTTCACTCAAACTATATTTCTATCAAAATTAATGGTATCATATGTTAGCGTGTAACTTGAGAATTGAGTGCTAAATCAACAATTTGTTCCTCTTTTAGGTTATTTTCTCATTCATCCAAAATTCATTACTTGTGTCATTGATGACAAGATTTTCAGTCCAACTATGGACAATTTATGAGCCACAATCTGCCTTGAGCTTATATCCTCAACAATTGTAGTGGATGTCAAGAAAACAATCCTAGGTTTCGCCATTCCACCATAAGGAAAATTATGGGGCAATACCATAAGATCAAATATTTCCCAATCATACTTCCCAAATAAGCTCTTGGAATGCTTGATCATCTTCTATGTCTTCACAAATTCTCTTCCTAAAACTTGCAGAATAGGGGAAAGCTCAAAATAAACTCTAGTTGTCGAACCGACTTCCCTAGAAATAATATTCCCCACCATAAATGCAAACATATATTAGTATTGGTTGGTCAACCATTTATATCATACATGTTTATGTACGCGACTTTATTTTAATCCATTATTCTTTATAATTATTTTTAAATATATTAATAAAAATTTCAATTTTATCATTTTTACTATAGTATTAATTTTGGTAAGTTTTCCTAACTTTCATTTTAAACACTATACTTAGTATCAACCATGACAGTTAAATATTAGTGTAAAATCATTATACGAACTTAAATGTATCAATGACTTTGACAATTTATTAGCATGGTGATTTTACAATTAACTGATTGATTTCATCTTACAAAATAAATCTGCATTAATCTTCATTTTATAGTTCAAGTTATTTGTTAGGAAAACATATTAATAAGCATTTAAAGAAGATACAAAATTTATCCCAAAAGTGGCATCCTATGATTTATAGTTGCAGTAACCGATACATCATTTTTGGATGAAATGACCTAAAAACTAGCCGGTCTAAAAGCTAACATAAATAAACCTGAGAACCCAAGCTAACTATCCTATTTTAGGAGTGACATGGACTTTGATAATGGATTCGGTGGCATATAGAATGTAGATATGTTTGAGCTGATAAATTCACCAATGTAAACATATGTAGAGGTCAATCATAATAGTGTTACATGCTACATGATTCACAATTACCTCCTCACATTTATTGTCCAACTATGTAAACGATTTGGCCTGCAACAGGTCTACAAGCTGTTAATGAACTCTCCCCTCTAGTAGACAGGTTAAATAGAAACATCCCACAGGGCATGCTCCATTGGATTCTCTATTCTAGGGCTCAGCTCTACCCATGTGGGCAGAAGACATTACAGAGCTCATTTGGTGGGGAATGTTGAGCAGAGTAGAATAACGAATATTTGTTTTGGGTGTGTCTTGATAAGGGAATATTGAACGATCATGGATTGAGTAGCACTAGGTATAAACATATGGTAGCATTTTTCCTATGGTTTAAGATGGCTTCAAGCATTGGACAATTGAAGCAGATTCATGGGTTTTGAATGTTATGTAGCCTTTGGACACCCTATGCCCTATGTTATCAACTATAGATGGTGGAGATAAGAGTATTAGAAAATTATCTGTGTCATGTTAATGACAATGACATCTATGCTAAATAGGCCTTCACAAAATCTGTTAAACATTTTCCTTGCACATTGTTATTACCATGGCTAAATTTTCATACTACAACATTTGACTCGCTCTTGGGCATGCAATTAATCCCCTATTAATGGTAAGTGAGGAAAGTAATAAAATATTTGGAATCATCCTCAGACATTGTAAAATGAAATCGGTTTGTAGGAAGCAACACCCTCCAATTGATAGTCAAAGATGGTCAGCATAATTTAATAGTTGTAAGCAAAAATAATAATACCTACCCATGTAAATACGAATAACTAAAAATGAAATCTTGAAAAATATAATAATAAATTTTTTTCAAAATATAATAAAAAATAAAATAAAAATTTCAAAATTTAAAAAAAAAAAAAAAAAAAATCATATAAATATGAAAAAATCAAAATAATAATATTATTGTTGTTGTTATTCAAAAATTAAATAATTTTATAATATATTTTTTAAAATATTTAATAATAAAAAATGTAAGAAAATAAAATATATATATTAATATATTTATCTTAAATAAATTTATTTAAAAATATAAAATAAGATATAAAAATATAGAAATATATTATTAGTTATTACTAAGATAAAGTTCTAATGGTTTCAATTTTCAAATAAATTGTTTTCATTCAATCAATTAAAATTTTAAAAACATATATGATCTTTAACTGTTATAATTCTTTTATAAAATTTATTATATAAATAGTGATATATTCTCAAGGGCTTTTTAAGGATATCATCAATAATAATCTGCCAACCCCAGGTTACTGTCAATAATAAATCTGTCAACATCAAGATATCTTTCCCGACATGTCATCATCGTCGGTCCCATTTCCAGAGTTAATAAAATTGAAAATAAGCCTCCACCTAAATACATTTGACCTTGAACGTTTAAAATAAACATTGGTAGTCATGCTTGTGTAGTTTATTACTATAATATGACAATATAACAATCAATTCATGTCATATTCTGTCAAATTTTAATGACCAAAAAAATTATTCACGAGTAAATGTCTTGATATAAAGCTTATGTGGAATGGCATAAAATACAATTTTTGTATATGGGAAAAAATTATAAATATTTTGTCCTTTATGCCTTGAGAATGTTTATACATTTAAATATTATCCATTTTCAAATTTTTATTTGAAAAAAAAAAATTGAATACTTATTCTTAGTAAAAAGGCTTTAACAATTAAATAATATTTTTTCAAATAATAATAATAATTTACATTAATTTTTATCTATTTGATGATAGAAGGTAAATGGCTTGATAATCATTTGGTATCTAAAAATATTTAAAAAAAAATTATATAAAGATTTATTTATTTAGTTTTTTAAATGTATTTAAATTAAAATGAATTGAGAGCAAATATAGAAAAGTTGGATGTCATTTTTTTTTAATGACATATATGATTTATATTATTGTTTGGATTTGGTTACTTCTATTAAAGTTATATTTATAGTGAGATAATAAAAAATAAATAATATTATATAAGAAATTGAGTTATTACATTTTACGATATATTAACATTTGTATATAATACTTAATAGAATTTTTTAATTTAAAATGTATGTTATTAAAGATTGTAATGTTGTAGTGAAAATAAATTGAATAGATTCTTTCATATCGCTGAAGATTTTTTATTATTTATGTTAATATAGTTGTATGTGTTGGTTTTATAATCCTTATCTTGATTGAAATTTTTAAAATATCTTTTATTATATGATTAATGTATAATTTTAGATAAAGTAAATGGTGCTATTAATAATAACCATTTTGTTCAAATTGATGTTCATATGAATCATCATATAATAATCACAATGATAATTGATATATTAATTTAGAAATACAATATAATATTAAATTTATATTGTGTGAAATATATATTTACAACTCACTATGCTCAAATTACTAAAGTGTGCTTTCTAAAACTTATAAAACGTCTCCAAAACAATAAATGTTAATCAAGTTCAAATTACACCAACAAGTTAGACAATGTTAGATTTACTATTGTTAAAGCACTTACTATTGTGCTAAGCTTACATTGCCAATTTACATTGAAACTATAGCACAAATAAGTCTCAATACAATGGTAGGAACTAACCACTACACGACCCTCATTTTTATGAGATCAATTTAACTTATATTAAAAACCCAACATAATATAGATACTTCAAGAATTATATTTATATCTTTTATATAAATTTAAGATAAATACAAAAATTAATATAATAAACATAAATTTTTATCTTGAATGTATATAAAAAATTCTATATATTGAAAACTAAAATAAATCTTAACCAAATGGGTTGTAGTTTGACTGGTAAGGATGATGCTTGTTTATATCTTTTTACAGGGTACAAATTCTTATAGGTATTAGATATGAAGAGTCAAGTGGTTAAGGCAAGGGTTGTGCTCTGGGTGAATATGACAGCATGGATATCCCTTACTCATGGTTGTTTATCCAAAGTAAATCATTAATTTAGATGCATGCTTACTCATCATTTTAATCTGCCAATATTCTATGTAATTTAGATAATAATAATTTTACATAAATCAAATAAATACATTCTCCACCAAGATTTAAATTTGAGTCATATGAACTTTTTCCTAATTTTTTAACCATGAAATATAGACGATTTTTAAAAAAATAAATAAACATACTTAATGATTGAGGACTCCACCATATGCCGAAATATTATTATATTTCAATTGAATTCTCTAAAAAAAAGGAAAATTTTATAAGTGATGGTCAAATGAACATCACATATAAGGTTGGAATTAAAAGTGAACACACTCACTACATTACAATCCACCACCACTGCAAAGATGAAATTGTAGAATGTATCTCAACATAATAAGTTATGTTATATCTAAACTATCAATCAATCTTTTTTTTTTTTTTAATTATATTAAAATTTAAATATTTATAATTATTTAAATTTAAAGTTTATGTTTATCAATTTTATAATTTCAAATAAATATTAAGTTTTCTTTTCCATGAATTGATTAAGATTTAGTATAAACTTTGAGCCAAATAATGGAATTTTTTTTACTTGTGCTATACTTTAACTGAACATTGTGTGAAAATGAAATCATAATGTGTTTTTTATTTTTCCATTTTGAACTTTGTCTTATCCCTCAAAATAATTTTTTTTTTTTGAAATTTTAATTAATTTAGGTTACGCTTTGAGGAGTTACAACTACATATCAAACATGAATAAAATTAAAGTCAATTTATCTATCTTATACATGTTATTGAGATTTAATTGAGATCAAGGTTTTAACCTCATATCAATAAAAAATCCATTGAAGTTACATGAACATTAATTTAAACCTTTCTTTTTAACAATGTGATGATGGTATAAAACTTGAAAATGGTGTATTAAAAATATTTTTCAATTAACAAGCTTTGTATAAATTGTAACAATAAATTTAAATAATTTTGGATCAAACTTGAATAATAGAATATGTATTCTCAATGGTTTTATTTATTTTCTCATATTTTCACATCCATGTAACATTATCCTTTACATACATACAAAGCCAAACAGATCTTGAACACATATCAACTTGAATTTCCATTGCACTTCACACTTCACATGTCAATCATAAGTCTCATGACATCCTTGTACACCCTTGTAACACTTAAATTTTGAATATATCCTCTTGATCCTTGTTTAAAAACTACAAATATCATGCATTGTGCATCAATTGAATCAATAAACACCTACACATCATCATTGTAATAGACTTGTGCATAAGAATATCATTACGTGTAATGTCTTTTCACAACAATCACATTTAAAATCCTTCCTTATACATGTGTTTAAAGGTGAAACATTCATGTTTTAACATACATCATAGAGTATTTTAGAGTAACTATATCATGGGAAGATCAACTACTAGGCTCTTAGATGAAGTTTAACTATCACACATGGGAAGATGAAATGAATTGTAATAATTATTATTCGTAACTATAACCCATTTTATATATCTTATTTTAATTGTCATATAAATATGTAACATACTTAACTGACCAAATGTCAAAACCTTAGAATGTTTAACTAGATAGTAGTTATTTTTAGCATGCCAAAAGTAATAAATATTTCCCATACATACTTTCAATCCCAATTTTTTAAGGAAAATAATAGGATTTTTGAACTTATAATCACTTTAAATTTGCGTTCATATTATTTCTATAAAAAATTTCACATCTATGATTATTACTATTTTTTCCATGTTAAATAGAAGTTGTATTTCATGAAAATGAGACCTGCACTTAATGAAATATGTGTTTTGGTTTAATTTTTATAGTTTATCAGTGTGTACTCCTTATAACCTTATCTCTTACCTCATGTATTTTTATCTTCCACACAAAGTCCTAGGAGCTGTGATGATGATCATTAGTATCAAATCATTGTTATTCCATATACCTATGTAAAATAAATTGTAAGAAGATAAGGAGGGATTGATAGTCACATATATTTAATCAAAAGATAAAAATAAAAGTAGGATGGTTGATTCCAATAATAAACTTGAAGTATTCATAGCCATCCAAAATATCATTAGTAAAACCATGAAAGAATAGCGCATAAAAATAATTGTCAATTATATGATTTGATGGTTCATCTCAAATCGACATCCATATCCTTTTTATTGAAACTTATCCATCAATTATTTTAGGAGGATATTCCATTAATGATAAAACTTGATCTCGACATACCCATGTTTGAAGTAAAGATCAACTTCATAGGCATTGGATTCCTAAACTTGATAAATTAAGGCTTAATTCTATTTTAATCAATTTATTAATGCATATAATATCACCATCACTGTGTTAAAAATGTTTATTCTAGTGGTTTATTAGCTACAAAATTTTAGTACAAGGCATGCATAAGACTAAATTAAAATTGATTATTGGAATAAATTTATAGAAACACTAAAGGAGGAGTATTGTCATCTCTACCACTTTGAGTGTGAATACAATAATTTATAACATCTAGACTAATAGAAGGAGTGGTGGGTCAAAACTAAATGATATTTTTATGACTACAATTAGCACCAATGTAAGAAAATGACTTAATAACATACTATTGAAGAAAAATAGTTTAATATTACCTTATATGCATGTTAAAATAATGTTATTAAAATTTCACTAGTTATGGAAATAATATTTCAATACCTCCAAGCTCGAATCTAAAGCAAGCATGAAATAAATCTCACCTCATTAATTAAAATCATAGGTAAGATCTAACCTATGAACAAAACACCTTCTCAGCCACCTTTGTATAATTAAAATAAATATTTAAAGGGAGAGTATACTAAGAATATTAATTAACACCATAATTCTTGTGCACTTTCTACCCCATAAAAATGTAATAATAAATTAGGTGACAAGTAGTGATACTAAAATTGCTCACACACCTATGATGACTCAAAATGTTAGGAATAAAAATATTGATTGCCTAGTCTAAATAAAGTACAATGTAAATGGATGACAATAATCTGGATATTATTTCTATGAGCATTAATGATACTACCATAGACACTTGTAAGGATCAAAGTTTCCTCTTCTTCACCAAATTTTTGGTTAAGGGTCTACCTCTATATATTAGAATTTAAAATGAGATATAAAAGAAAAACA